>PVIJ01013430.1:0-45163 GCA_004024925.1 Scalopus aquaticus
GGCCCCGGAAGCCCCCGCCCGTGCTGGCCAGCGGGGGCAGGTGGCCGCGGACGGGGGGACGCCCAGGCAGTGGCCGGGCCCTACCCGCCGGCCCGTGGGGTCGCAGCTGGCCAGAGCACGCCGCTGTGAGGAGGGCCGAGGCCTGGGCGGCCGCCCGCCCCCCCTCCCCCCCCTCGGAGATGCGGCCACCGCCGCCCTGGCCACAGCGCCCCCGGCCACGGCAGGGTCTCCGAATGCCCCGTCCCGGCGTGAGCAGGCCCTTGGGCCCGAGCGGACTTCCCGGTGGGCCCTGCCCTGTGGGCGGGGCTGCGCGCGGGGAGGGGTGCGGGCGCACCCTGCCGGGCGCCGAGCTCGGAGCCGCCCGCGTCCCCCTGGGGGCCGTGCTGCCTGCGGGCGCCCTTGCCGCGGGGACGCTGGCCCCTTTCCTCCCGCCAGGACCCCATGAGCACCCCCGGCGCACAGCTGTTTCCGGGGCAGCCTCTGGCAGGTGATGACCGGGCAGGCCTGCTCTGGGGCGCTCCGAGCCTGCGGTGGCGCTGCAGCCAGCCTGAGCCCGCCGCGCCCAGCACGGGCCGCCGCGCCGCGAGGCGACACCAGGCAGTGAGCACGGGCTCAGGGCCGACGCCCCCACTTCCTCGCTGCCACGCGGGCGAGTGCTCAGGCCTTTGGCGTCCCCCGGTATAAGGGTCGTTGCAGCACCCACCTCCCCATCACAGGGTGCTGGGGTGAGTGCGGGTGCGACCTGGGGCGAGGAGCCGGCACAGAGGGAGCGCCGGGCCCCGCAGAGGGAGCGCCGGGCCGCACAGAAGAGCACTGAGCTGGGCAGCTGCTGCCAGGGTGTGGCTGCACAGTCCCTTTCACTGCCAGCCTTTCTGTTGGCAGATGAGGAAGGGGCACCGGACAGGGCGTGGCTGCCCCGCGGTCACTGGCGAAGTCATGGCCAGCCCAGGGTCTCTGTAGCCAAGGACAGTGAGGGTCAGGGGACAGCAGGGTCTCGGGACCCTCCCGGCCGTGTCCTGGGGCAAAGGGAGCCGCGGGGTCCCCTGTGCTCCTGGGGCCTGTCCGGTGCTGTCTGGAGCTGCCGCAGGCACCCACCAGCCGGACTAGCCCCGGCCCCTGCCCTCTGGTGGTCAGGCGCTGGACCGCGGCTCTTGGGCCGACAGGATGTCCCCGCTGACCCACTCGTGTCTCCCCAGGAGCCGCAGCGCCGTCCTTCTCCCGAGGGTGGGTGCGGAGGCCGCGTCGGCGCGGACGGCCATGGTGCGGAACGTGGAGGACCTGGACTTCCACCTGCCCTCGCACGCCCAGGACATGCTGGACGGGCTGCAGCGGCTGCGTGCGCAGCCCAAGCTGACCGACGTCACGCTGCTGGTGGGCGGCCGGGAGCTGCGCTGCCACCGCAGCCTGCTGGCGCTGAGCAGCCCGTACTTCCGGGCCATGTTTGCCGGCGACTTTGCCGAGAGCGGCGCGGGCCGCGTGGAGCTGGAGGGCGTGGAGCCCGGCGCGGCGGCGCAGCTGGTGGACTTCGTGTACACCGGCCGGCTGACGGTCACGCAGGGCACTGTGGAGGCGCTGGCGCGCACGGCCGCCCGCCTGCACTTCCCCGCCGCGCAGCAGGTGTGCGGCCGCTACCTGCAGCAGCAGCTGGACGCCTCCAACTGCCTGGGCATCTGCGAGTTCGGGGAGCAGCAGGGGCTGCCGGGCGTGGCGGCCAAGGCCTGGGCCTTCCTGCGGGAGAACTTCGAGGCCGTGGTCCGCGAGGACGAGTTCCCGCAGCTGCCCCGGGACCGGCTGGCCGCCTGCCTGGCCAGCGACCTGCTGCAGGCACAGCCGGAGCGGAGCCGGCTGGACGCGCTGCTGCGCTGGGTGCGCCACGACCCGCCGGCCCGCGCCGCCCTCCTGCCCGAGCTGCTCGGCCTGGTGCGCCTGGACGCCCTGCCCCGGCCCTGCGTGCGGCAGCTGCTGGCCACGGAGCCGCTGATCCGGGAGTCCGAGGCGTGTCGGCGGGCCCTGTGCCGGGGCCACGACGCGGTGAGCGGGGCGGGCGGGGAGAGCCCCCACGGGCTGCTCACCCTGGGGGACGTGCGAGGCTTGCGCTGTCCACCCGTGGCCGCCACTCTCCCTGGCAAGGGCAGTGGGGACCCAGGGCTGCGCGGCCCGACCCCTGCCCCGAAGGAGCCCGCAGCTCAGCGGCCCTGACCTGGAGCGGCCAGAGCCCCGCGAGAAGGCCAGGCTGGGCCGGGCACCGCGGGGTCAGGGGCAGGCCCTGGTGAGGTGGCCGCGGTGGGGCTGAGACAGGAGCCGCCCTGCGCCCAGCGCCTCCGGGGCCTTCTCCCGGGGGTGCTCAGGCCTGGTGGGTGCGGCGGCAAAGCCCCACGGACCCGCAACCGCCAGGCTCCGCTGGGCATGGGGCCGGGCCGAGCTCTGCTTGGCACCGTGGCGGACCCGCTCGGCCTGCCCGCTGCGGGGCCAGCCCAGTGGGGGTGCCCCCGGCCCAGGGAGTGGGCTGCAGGGGGCTGGGGGAGGCTTATGTGGGGAATCGGGGAGACTGTCTGGGGCCGTTCCAGAACGGCGGGTGCAGGCCCGTCCGACAGGTGTGTGGTGACAGCTGAGGGGCCCAGCTCTCTCACTTGGGGTGCGCAGGGACCTGCTGTCACCCCCCGCAGAGCTGCGCAGCTGTCAGCGCCCCCCGGCCACCTCGATGGGTGTGCGCCCCGCCCTACTCAGCACACGGGGCGCCCAGCGGATGCCCAGGGACCCAAGCTGGCCTCCGGGCACCCAGCAGCCCCCGCCTGCCTCAGAGGTGCCCCGAAGCTGCCCACCCAGGCCAGGGCGTGGGCACCGGTCTGCTCTGACCCCGCCCCCGCCCACAGGCCCCGCCGGCCCAGCCGCAGAAGCTGGAGGAGGTGCTGGTGGTGGTGGGCGGGCAGGCGCTGGAGGAGGACGAGGAGGGCGCCGAGGAGCCGGCCCCCCTGCCCGGCAACTTCGCCTTCTACCACCCCCAGGCCAGTGAGTACCAGCCCCGCTGCCCGCCGGGGCCACCGAGCCCACCCGGCGGCGGCGACGCAGAGAGCAGCCCCCAGACCCACACCCCTGTCCCGGGTCTTGCCATGGGCTGCGGGGAACTGGGGACTCCGGGGGAGGGAGCGCCACGGCCCCCCGCAGCCACGGCCCCGATTTCAGGCCCCGCCGCCACACTGCCCTTCGTGGGGGGCCGGGGTCCCCGGGGTGGCCGCGGCTGGCCCCTCTCGGAGAGCCCCTGCCCCGCACGGGACCGAGACCCCGCGGAGAGCAGAGGGCGGGGGGCAGCCTCGCGTGAGAGCCCGGGCTCTCGGTCAGCCCCGGGGGCCCAGCTCCCCAGAACAGCCCCCAGTGTCATCGGTGGCCGCGGCTCCTCACAGCCATCCGGGGCCAGCTGGCCGCAGCTGGGACATGGTCTCCTGCCCAGCCCCGCCGGGGTGGGGGCGCTGCCGCAGCTCTGCGGGGCCGCCTGGCCCGGGATGCCCTTTGGGCAGCGCCGAGGGCTGGCCGGCGGCCTGGGCCCTCTCGCCCACGTGGCGTCAGTGGCCCAGGCAGTTGGGCTGGCGGCCCAGGCAGGGGTGACCAGGGGGATTTGGGCTGACGTCAGGTGACCGAGCTCCGCCCGGCAGCTGTCCCTGAGGCCCGCGGGGGTGCGGCTGGCAGTGAAGGCCCAGTGGCCAGTGGGCACCCCGGGGCACGGCGTGAGTCAGGGACGCGCCGTCCCTGGCAGCGCGGCAGGTGCCCAGCAGCCAGAATGCGCCTGCCCTTGGCGCCTGGTCTCCTGCTGACCTTCCCAAGCGTTTGTCGCTTCTTGCCTCAGTTTGCCTCCTGGCCGCCACAGGACAGGTCCCACCTAGACTCGCAGACCTCAAAAGTGACAGTGGCCCCGGCCACACGGCGGGGCAGCTGCGGGGTCTGCACGCCCCGCGCACCTGCACCCCGAGGCTGCGGGCAGGGACCCCGAGGCCGAGTCAGCGTGAGGTGCACAGGGTGGGGGCCGGACCTCAGCCTGTGGGGGACACAGCAGCCCTCGCGCCCTGAGGCACGTGACCGGGCTCCTGGATGCAGGGGCGTGAGGGAACGAGGACCTGTGTGGCCGCCAGTGGCCGAGACAGGCCCCGGGTGGGACCTGACCAGACGGGCACTGGGCCGTCACTGGGTCGCGGCAGCCCGAGGCGAGGCTGGCCCTGGAGCCTGGGCCGCCCCCGCGTACCAGCGGCCTGAGGCTGGGCCCGGGGGGAGGTGGGGCAGCCCCAGAGCCCGGCCTGGCAGCCTGCGGGGTGCCCCAGGGCCCACGCCCTGCCCACCGAGGGCCCCCGTGCGGCCAGTGCCCCTTCACCCCTGCAGCGAGGGGCGTCGCTGCCCTCACCCCGCTCTCACCCCCAGAGAAGTGGATGGCGCTCCCCGACTTCCCCGACTACCACAAGTGGGGCTTCTCCCTGGCGGCCCTGAACAACGACATCTACGTCACAGGTGGGCGCCACGGGTGGGGCCCCCCGCTGCGCCTCGGGGGGGCTGCGACCGCCTCCGGTGTCCTGTCCCGTGGGTGCTGTGTGGCGCTCCCGCCAGGCTCCCCAGGAGGAGCCTGTCGGGGGGCACCTGGCTCTCCTGTCTCAGAAGTCGGGGCCCCTGGGCAGTTTGGCACAAGCGCCCCCGGCCTCGCGGCCCTCGGTGGGGGAGCGCAGGGTCCCCCGCGGCACCCGGCGCCGCCCGACTGGCAGCTCCGCGCCTGGGCGGTGCCCAGCCCCTCTGGCCCAGGCCCCGGCTGGGGGCACCAAACGGACCGCCCGCCTACAGGAGGCTCGCGGGGCTCCAAGACGGACACCTGGTCGACCACCCAGGCCTGGTGCTTCCCGCTGAAGGAGGCGGCCTGGAGGCCCGTGGCCCCCATGCGCAAGGCCCGCACCAACCACGCCAGCGCGGCCCTCAACGGGGAGATCTACGCCGTCGGCGGTGAGCCCGGCCCGCGGGGGGCGCTGGCGGGATGAGCCCCCAGGGACCCCGAGGCTGTGCGGGCGGGGGCCCCAGCACCCCCACTGCCCGGGCCCAGGCAGAGCCAGCCTGTCCACCCCGCAGGCCGCACCGCGTGGCCTCTGCCGGCTGGGCCCAGCGGCCCGCAGCCCCAGATCTAGGAGCCCCCGGCTGGGCTGGCCCCCCACTTCCCGCTGGGGCTCCCTGCGGGTCCTCTCCAGCCCCGGCCCCATCCTGGCCCTGGGGTCAGGCCTGCCCCGTCCCGGGGCCTCCCTGTCTGTGACTCGGGCGACGCGCTGCCCCTGGTGTCCGGGCCTCCGCCCAGAGCCCCGCTGCCGCCGCCGCAGGCACCGCCCTGGACGCAGTGGAGGTGGAGCGCTACGACCCCTACACGGACACCTGGACGCCGGCCAGCCCGGCCCTCAAGTACGTCAGCAACTTCTCGGCCGCCGGCTGCAGCGGCCGGCTCTACCTCGTGGGCTCCAGCGCCTGCAAGTACAACGCGCTGGCCCTACAGTGCTACCACCCCGGCACAGGTGAGGCCCCGCGGTGCCACCACCCCGGCACAGGGGGGCCCCGCGGGGCCACCACCCCGGCACAGGGGTCCCCGCGGCGCCACCCCCCGGCACAGGGGGGCCCTGCGGCGCCACCCCCCGGCACAGGGGTCCCCGCGGCGCCACCCCCCGGCACAGGGGGGCCCTGCGGCGCCACCCCCCGGCACAGGGGGTCCCTGCGGTGCCTCCACCCGGCACAGGGGGGGCCCTGCGGTGCCACCACCCCGGCACAGGGGGGGCCCAGGGAGCAGGGTGAGGGCAGAGGTCGCGGGTCCAGCTGCTGTGCTCAAGTGCCAGCATGGCCGGGGTGGAGGGACCCAGGGCACAGATGACCTCAGGCCCCTCTGCCAGGCCACAGAGCCACCCAAAGGAGTGGGGGGGCACCCCAGCACGGCGGAGTGGGGGGCAGGGACTGAGGGTCTCCTGTACTTCCCAGCCCGGGGAGGGGCTGGCCCAAGCCTGCGTCCACTGGAGCTGGCGGGGCACCTCGGGGCCCGGCGGCCTGTGCCGGGCTTGAGCCCCCCGAGAGGCGGTGGACGGGGCTTGGCGGGACAGGGCTCAGCGGGGGCCCAGGGCAGGCCCCCCACGCTGCCGTGCGCCCCGCCCCCGCAGACGCCTGGACCGTGATCGCCTCGCCCTTCCTGCCGAAGTACCTGTCGTCCCCGCGCTGCGCCGCGCTGGAGGGCGCCCTGTACCTGGTGGGCGACAACACCAAAAAGGTGCACGTGTACGACCCGGCGGCCAACCTGTGGCGGAAGGTGGGTCCCGGGGCAGCGCGGGGGAGGGGCTCAGGGCGGCCGCCGGGAGGCAGCACCCTGGTGGCCCCAGCACCGGCGGGAGCCCGCTGCCCCGAGGCCTCAGGCCCTGAAGGCCGTGCTGGCCGCAGCTGCCCGGGGCCGCCGGCCGCAGCTGTCCCTGCATCAGCGCTCAGCTGACCGGAGGCCAGTTACGGCCACAAACAGGTGCGGGCCAGGCCTGCCAGGCCAGCTCTGTCTTTGGGGGCTCTCGGCTGGGGCTCCCCCGGCTCGGCACAGTTACGGGTGGGGCCCCCGCCCTGTGAGGCTCCCAGCTGGTGGGGGTCCCAGCTCCGTGACCCCAGCTGCAGGGGTCACGGGCCCCCCCGACAGGCTGTGTCTCTCTGGCCGGAGGCGTCTTCACTCGGCCCCAACGCACCCCGAGCCCTGGGCCCAGGAGAGGGTGGGGGATGGAGCCAGACCGGGGGTCCACCCTCCCGGGGCCCCCACCCACTCCGGACACCCAGCTTCGGGTCGGCGCATCTGGGCCTCGGAGAGCAAGTGGGGCCGGCCCCAGGAGCGGGGGGGGCTACAGGGACCCCCACGAGAGGGGCGCCCTGCCCGCCCTCACCCCCCTCTCCCCGCAGGTGCAGCCCCTGCACAGCCTGCACGAGAACGGGGCGCTCGTGCCGCTGGGGGGCGCGCTGTACGTGACCGGGGGCCGCTGGCAGGGCCTGGACGGCGACTACCGTGTGGAGATGGAAGCCTATGAGCGCGGCCGCGACGCCTGGGTGTGCCACGGGCCCCTGCCCCGCCTCTGGCTCTACCACGGGGCTGCCACCATCTTCCTGGACGTGTCCGAGTGGACCCAGCCCTTCGGGCCCTCCCAGGAGCACTGACCTGGGCCCCCCGCGGGCCGCCCCCCTCTCACCTTTGCCTGTCTGCGCAGTGCCGCCGGCCCCTCCCGGGCACGGACAGGCGGGGCCAGCAGGGCCGTCGCTGGACACACGCCGTGTCTCCGCAGCTTCTTGCCAAACTCCGGGCTGACAGTGCCGCGGGCGGCCCCCCGCCCCTGCCCCCGTGACCGGCCTCTGGGGACGAGTGCGCAGGACACGCCGGCACGGCCAGGGCCCCAGCGAGCGAGGGCCGCGGAAGGCCAGGACGCCGGCTGCTGGGGACGGGCAGTGCCGAGCAGCGGCCTCTGCGCCTGGGCACGGAGGAGGAGGCCTGGCTCCTCTGCCACCTTCCGTGGGCAGCACCGGAGGCTGCGGCCGGGCCCCCAGAGTGACAGTCCCGGCGGATGGCCCCGACGGTCTCTGCAGCGGCCTGGCTCTCCCTGCCTGGCGTTCGCCCCGAAGGCTTCAGGGCCAGGGGACGCCCGATGGGCCCCTCCTGCCAGCCCGCGGGCGCCTCGGGGGGCCTGAGCAGGCCCGTGTTTTGGACTGGGGCCAGCGGGGGGCTCCAGGGGAGGGGAGAGTGCCCTGCTTGGCCACAGCTGACCCGGACCCAGGCCTGCAGGTGGGGGCCAGCTCCTGCCTGCTCTGCCTGAGCTCCCGCCGGGCCCGAGAGCCCTGGCCGCGCGCGGGCGTGGGAACTGGGGGCCCCGGCCGGGCTGCTTCCGCGCGGTGGCGCGAGTGTCAGTCACTTAAACGCCTCAGCCGAGAGCCGGCTCCAACCAGCCCTGTGTCCGGTGCCGCCACGTCCGGGGAGGCCCCTCGCTCCATGGCCAAGGGGCAGCGCCCGTCGGGGGCAAGCCGCTCCGGGGTCTGGGCCCCAAACTGGGTGCTGAGCAGCCCCTCCTCGCCCGCCCTCACCCCTGCCCGCCCGCAGGCGCAGCCTCTGCACAGCCTGCACGGAGCGGGGCGTGTCCGTGACGGGGGCCGCTGGCAGGGCCTGGACGCGGCCAGGCAGCCCGCGGGGTGTCCTTCAGTTGGGGCCGCAGTGCCCTGACCCCCGGGACCGGCGCGCGGGGTGGGCTGCGGCCGGGGCGCAGACACGGCTGGGGGCGTCGTCCAGGCTCGCGGAACGCGGCTCCAGGAGGCGGCCGAGGCGGCACCAGGCTCCCGGCACAGACCACCGTGCGGCCGGCCCTGTCTCAGATGGCCCCTCGAGACCGCGGGGCGGGGCAGGACCCCCGGGCCGGGTGGGGGGAGAGGAGGGACCCCCCCGCCTGCCCCCCGACCCGGCCGGGCTCAGCTGGCGTCGGGCGGGGTGCCCAGCCGCGTGCTCTGTGCCCTGGGCGACCCTCGGTCTCCCCGCCTGGGCAGCCCTCACGCAGCCGGGGCGCGCGATGAGGTCACAGCCTGCGGCCCGGCCAGCGGCCGCGAGCTGACCTGGGCTCCCGCTGTTCTCGGCCTCTGTTCCCATGACCTCACCCGGGGGCAGCTCGCGCCTGTCAGGCCACCGGGCAGTGGGGCCAGGCCATGACTCAGGCGGGAACGAGGGTCGGGTGTCAGCCGGGCCTGGGGGCGCGTGGGGGGCCGCTCCTGCCACCCTGGGCTGGGGAACCGGCGGCTGCCCCCCCCCCCGACTCCTGGGGGCTGCTGCGGGGGCCCGGTGCCCTCGGCCTGCTCCGGGGTCCTTCGCCTGGGGGTGGCTTTCATCGGCTCCCCCTTTTCCGAGTGGAGGATGTTTTTGAAACATGACCCCAGGACTGGCGGGGGCCACCTGCCGGCCAGCCCGAGCGCCAGGCTTCTGCCGTCACCTCCGGGCAGCAGGCCGGGTCCTCGGCAGGCCGTGACCTCACTGGGGCCGGCCGCTGTTGGGGAAGCAGCGGGTCTCACAGCAGCCCCCGTGCACGGCCGGGCAGGCTGGCCCCACGGCAGGTGGGAATGACGTCATACCCGCACCTCAAGAATCGAGCCCCCGAAGGGGCTCTCTCTGTCCACACGTGCGCCCAAAGGTGACCAAGCCCAAGCCGCGCCTTCCTGGGCACCGATCCCGCTGGGAGCAGCGGGCCTCACGCCTGTGGGCAGGGCTGGTGCACCCCCGTCCGTCCTGGGGTGCCTCCTGCTGGGCGTGAGCGTCGCGGCCACCTGCCCGGGCCTCGGCCGACTCAGCTCACACCTGGGAAGGGAGGGGCCCCAGGAGCAGACACGGCGCCCCCGCTGGCCAGCTAGCAGGCCCCGAGGGCTGGGCCCAGCCCTGGACGCACCTCCAAAGCCGCATCTGGCCTCCACCCAGACGGCCGGGCTTGGACCCGGCTGCCGAGCCCCTGCTGGACTGTCCAGGGCTCCGGCCCTGCCCTGCCACAGCCCCCTGGCCACGTGCTGTGCTGCGGCGCTCGAGACCCCGCAGGCCCGCGCCCCAGGCAGCGAGAGGCGAGTAGGCCCCGCCCGGCCCTCCGCAGCGGCGGGGGCAAGTGTGCAGGAGCCCCCAGCCCCTGCGGCGCTGGAGCGGGGTGTGGCCCCTCCCCTCCCCCGCCAGGACGCCCCAGTGGCACTGCTCCCCAAGGGGGCTCTGTGGCCAGCCCTGCCCTCCAGGTGGCCAGTGGCATGAGGGTGCGGGGTGGGGGGAGAGCAGGGAGGGGGCTCCCCGGCCCAGGGCTCCCCCACGTCTGGGCGGGGCTCGGGGCTCTGCGGCTGGCTGCACCCAGCAGAGGACGCCGCCTTCCTCGGGTGGTCTCCGAAGGCAGCCCGAGCTGAGCCCCACGCGCAAACGGCCCCGCCCATGCCCCCCAGCACTCCTTGTGGGACCAGAGAGCCCCAGAGGACCCCCTGCAGGCCCCCAGCTCCCTGCCCGCAGCACTGGAGGAAGGTGGGGCCGGTGGCAGCTGCCACGGGGATCCCCGCCCCTTCTCTCCTGCTGGTCCCACGCCCCACGCAGGGGCTGCAGAGCGAGGCTGTGGGCACGCCGCCCCGCGGGCACCTGGGCTGACTGCTTTACACACTCCCCCCAGGACACAAGCCCCCGCCGCCGCCTGGGGGAAGCGGTGTCCAGGGCCAGTGAGCGGCCACTCCGGCGCCCAGCAGGGCAGCGCCTGCAGGAGGCTCAGTGGCCCTGAGCCAGGGCACCCACCACGAGCCCTCGGAGGGACGGCCCTCACGCTGGCCCTGCTGGGGGAGGGGTACTGCCCCCACTCTGGAGCCCCTTTGGGGTGCGCCCTTCTGAGAGGCCCAGGCCTGGCGCCTGGGGAAGTGCATTCATGGGGGTCTTTTGCCCCCACAAGAAGCACAGGTGCCCCAGGTGTGGTGGACGCCAGCCGGCCTCGCCGCCCCAGGGGGCAGCCGCCACGCGGGGCCTGCGGTCAGGCCTTCGGGCCTGCTGCCTGGGCTGACCAGTGGGCAGAGGTGGGCTGGACGCGCTGGCTGGGCAGGTGTTGGCCCCCTGGGGCCCATCTGTGTAGGACGGTGGCAGATTCTCGGTGAGGGGCACGCCGGGCCCGGCCACTAGGGCGCCCCCGGGTGGGAGGGGCAGCCTCCTGGCTCAGTGCACCCCACCGCGGATGGGGCAGCCGGGCGGGAGGACCCAGGCTGCAGCCCCGGGAGCGTCGCCGGGACTGAGCGCCAGGGAGGGCCCTGGGGCCACCCGCAAGCCCCTTCCCTGCGCCCCCTCCCTCGCACCCCCCTCGCGGGGGCCCTCCCCTTGGCCCACCCGGCGGGCAGCGCCCCTCTTCCCCCGCCCGTTGCTGCGCGCGCGAGCCGGGAGGGGGTGGGGGCGGCGCGCCCCGCGAGGCGGGGGATTCAAGCGCGCTATAAGGGCGGCCGCAGCCGGGCGCAGCCCGTCCCGTCGCCGCCCGCATGGCCCCCGCCCGCCGCCGCCGGGCCGCCCGCCTGCTGCTCGTCTGCGCGGGCCTGCTGGCCGCCGCCGGCCTGGCCGCCCCGCAGCCCCGCGCGCCCGCCGCGAGCCGCGCCCGCCGCGAGCCGCCCGGGGACGAGCTGCCCGCGGGCCCCGGGGAGAGCCGCGCGGGGCCGGCCGCCCGCCCGCCGGTAAGACGCCGCCGCGCCCGGGCCGGGCTGAGCTGGGCGCGGACACTGCTCCCCGGAGTGGGGTGGGGCGGCCGGCGGTGCCTGTGCCTTCGGGACGGGACGGGGCGGGGGGTGGGGGACGCCGAGGGCAGCCGGGAAATGAGTAGAAAGGGGAAAACTCGCTTCCCCCGAAAGGGAAGACGCGGTCAGCGCGCCCAGCTCTGCCCCCCCCCCCAGCTCCCTCTGAGAAAGCCCAAAGCGCCCGGCCGGGCCCAGGACGCCACTGGGGCAGAGTGGGTGACTGTGACTTTGGGGGCTTCAGCTCCTCCCCCAGGGAGGCAGGGGTGGGGGCAGGAGGCGGGAAGGGCTGTGGGGCCCTGGGTTCTGAGGATGCTGCCGGCCAGCAGGGGCAGCATGTGGGGCCGTGGGGCCACCGCAGGAGCCCAGCTGCCGCAGACCCGCCCGCTGGAGAGCAGGCGCGGCAGCCCCCCCCCCCTCGCCCTGGCCGGCCGCCAAGCCCACCCGGGGTCGCGGCAGTCTGGGCCCCACAGGCGCCTGCGCCCCGGGAGGGCAGCGCCACACCCCGTCTGCCCCTGGTGTCCACCCAGGCCCTGGTGTCGGAGGGGAGCAGGGCCCGTCGCCCAGGGAGACACGGGGCGCTGGACGGGCCCCTTCTCCACGCAGTCGCCGCTTCCTGCAACGGGGGCGCCCCCCGCCCCCCCCGCCACAGGGAGCCCCGGGGTGCAGGGCCGTCCTCTGGCCAGCGGGCCCGCTGGCCAAGCCCCAGGCCGCCCGCAGCCCCAGCAGTGCCGTGACCTCAGCCAGCTCTCGGGCCAGTTTCCCGCCCAGCGACCGCCCCCCGGCCAGGCTGCCCGAGCCCAGCGGCCAGAGGCCTCTGCAGCAGGGTGCCCCAGGGCTGTCCGCGAGCCGGACGGCAGCAGGCAGGGGTGGCTGTGTGCGGGCAGGCTTCGCAGACGCCCCAGGCAGAGGAGCGGCTCCGTCCCACGCGGGCCCTGAGCCGGGCAGCTCGGCGCTGGCCCCTGGAGCGCTGCGGCCGCCTGGAAGTCGCTGGCCGCCCTGGAGCGCCCAACTAGTGGGGTCAGATGGGGGTTGCCGGCAGCTGGGGCCTCCGGTCACCCCGAGCCCCAGGGGTGCCAGCGACTCCCTGGAGGTGCGAGAGGCCCCGTGACCGCCGTGCCGGACACCCACCGGCTGAGGACCTCGCCCTGCCCAGGCCGGTGATCCCGCAGGGCCAGCTGGTGCGGCCTGCTCCCAGGCCCGTCTCCGGTGCCGGGAGGGCGCCTGCCAGGAGCCGGGCCGCGGTGCCCAGGCCGGCCTGTGCGGTGACCGCGCGGCCTCGTTCCAGGAGCCCAGTGCCCAACGCGCGCGCGTCGACCCCCGGGCCGCCTGGAGGCTCTTCGTCGGGCAGAGCGACAGGGGCGCCAACGGCAGGACGGGGCGCAGAGGCAGGGCAAGGGGGCTGAAGGTGAGCAGAGCCCCAGGCGCGGCACCCCGGTGTCCGGGGCCTCCCCCGGCCCCCGCAACACAGACCCGCAACCTCCACCGGGGCACCCCAGATCACAGCGCGGCCAACTGGGGGCCCAGGCAGCCCTGAGTTTGGGGGCTGGCTGTTCCCTCCACTTGCCCTGCACCCCTAGAATGCCAAGCAGGGGCCCCCCGCTTTGCCTTCCCTCCCGTAGCTGGGGGGACAGGTGGGCGGGGCCTGAGTGCCCACCTGCTGCCCAGTGGGCGGGGAACATGGGGCGTGGTAGCTGCGGGGTGACCACTGGCCAGCCTTGCCCTGAGCCCCAAGGGGGACCAAGCTCAGCAGGGAGGGAGCTCGGCATGAGCTTGGGGCGAGTGTACCCCGAGGGCTGGCCTCCTGCTCCCCGAGACCCAGGAGAGTCCACCTGAGGAGTGTGGGCCCGGGGCTGGCGCCACCTGGCAGGTGGGGGCCCCTGGCCGCGCAGGGCAGCGGGCAGCGGAGGGTGCGCCCCGTTACCCTGCCCAGACGCCCTCACTGCGGAGCTCCCCTCCAGCTTGGCCTGCCGGGGCCCCCGGGCCCCCCGGGCCCCCCCGGCCCCAGCGTCCCCCTGGAGGTGCTGCTCAGGGAGTTCCAGCTGCTGCTGCAAGGTAGGCCCCGCCCACGCGGGCACCCGGCGGCCTGGGGGCGGCAGGGGCCCCGCTCCGCTCCAGGCTCCGGGCCGCCCAGCTGACCAGGGCCGAGGGGGGCGGGTGCAGCGGGCTGCGAAGGGGGCTTGGCCGCTGGTGTTGGGGAGCTGCTCTAGGGCCAGCACCCAAGGCCCCTGGGGGTCAGGTAGGGCCTATGAAGGCCGGGAGACCCGAACCCCACCTTCCGAGTGGGGACCTCCAAGACGGCTGCGAGATGATGCTCACCCCGAGTCACACAGACCCCCCACTGCAGAGCCCACTGCTCCCCTCCCCACCTCTGCCCCCGCCTCTTCCCAGCTGTGGGGGCGGCGCAGGCCCTGAGGGCGCGAGCGCGGCCACGGGCATTTCCTGGCCCACCTGGGGCGTGTCCTTGGGCTGTGCCGCGGGCTGAACTGACGCAGCTGCAGCCCCTGAAGAGCCGCGGGGTCGTCACGCCCGGAGCGGGCGGGCTGGCCGCGGCTCGCGCGCTGCTGCAGCCCAGGTGTAAGCGCGAAGGGCGGGGGTGCAGGCGCGGGGCGGGGCGCGGAGCTCGGCGCTCACTGGGTGTCGTGGGGTCAGCCTGGAGCTTCCTGGGAGCCAGTGAGTGAAGGGAAACCGGTGCCTTCGGAGGCCCAGGACGCGCCGTTTCCGTGGCGGGCCGAGGCGTGCTGGGTAATGGCCCCCGCTCGTCACTCCCAGAGGCCCCGGCTTGGGGGTGGGCTGGCGGCCGCCCGGGTTCCGGCTCGTCCACGCGCCTCTGTGCCAGGTGCGGTGCATCAGCGCGAGCGCGCGGACCGCGAGCCCTGCACGCGCAGCCCCGCCCCCGCCCGGGGCGACGACCAGGTGGGGGGCGCGCGGGCGCTGCTGGCCACGCCCCTGGCCCCGGGTCCACGGGCGCCGCGCGTCGAGGCCGCCTTCCTCTGCCGCCTGCGCCGGGACGCGTCGGTGGAGCGGCGAGCGCTGCGCGAGCTGGGCGCCTACTACCTGGTGAGGCCCGGCGGGCGGGCGGGCGGGCGGGCGGGCGGGGCGGGCTGCGCCGGGCCCGGGTGACCGTTCCTGCCCCGCAGCCCGACGCCCAGGGCGCCTTCCGCCGCGGCCCGGGCCTGAACCTGACCAGCGGCCAGTACACGGCGCCCGTGGCCGGCTTCTACGCACTCGCCGCCACGCTGCACGTGGGTGAGGCCCCGCCACCAGGGCTGGGGGGACCCCTGAGGCCGCCGCCGCGCCCGCCCTGACCGCGCCCACCCCCATCCCGCAGTGCTCGGGGAGCCGCCCAGGGGGAGCCCCACGCGCCCCCGGGACCGCCTGCGTCTGCTCATCTGCATCCAGTCCCGGTGCCAGAGCCACGCGTGAGTGTGCCCCCAGCCCGAGCGCGGGCCTGGGGCGCGGGCTCCTCGCTTGCGGCTGCCCCCAGCCCGGCCCGTTCCTCCCTCCCCGCCGAGTCTGCGCAGTGGCGGAGGCTCGCTGCGCCCCACCCTCGCCCCGACGCACTAGGCGCCCCCGCCCGCAGACTAGGGGCGGCTCCCTTCCCAGCAGACCTGCCCCCGGCCCCCTCAGGCCTCTGGCGCACTCTGCACCCCACTCTGCTGCCCCTCTCCGCTGAGACCCCTCCAACCTGCTCCCCCATCCTGGCGGGAAACAGTGAATGGGGCTCAACTTCAGCCAGGCCGGACTCGCCCCCTCCCCGCTGGCTGGGACCCCTTTCCGAGCAGACGGGACTAGCTGGGCCCCTGGGGCGCGCGGGTGGGGGGCGCGGGGTGCAGCTGTCTGCGTCGGCAGCTCTCTGGAGGCGGTCGCGGGCCTGGAGAGCAGCGGCGGGCTCTTCACCATCTCGGCCGACGGCGTCCTGTATCTGCAGGTGCGGGCGCGGGCCTCAGCCCCAGGGGCGTCCGGCTGCTCGTGTTTCCGCAAAGTCCCCCGCGCACGAGGGGTGTGGGCAGGCCCTGGCCTGGGGGCGTGGCGTGCGGCCCCCACTGGCCTCGGGGCTGGGGTTCGGCAGCACCCGTGCGTGACCGCCAAGGTGGCGCTGCCCACCTGGGCCTTTAGACACAGAATCTGCCCCCAGACGGGATTTCGGGGGTGCCCGGGGGTGCCCTGTGGTGGGTGAGCCCCGCGCGACCAGCCAGGCTCGCGTACTGGCCAGGAGGTCCTGCCCAAGAGGCGGGGGTGGCACAGGCCAGCGGGTGCTCTGCCCCGGGCCCCTCTGGCCCTGAGTGGGGGTCCCGCGGGGGCGGGGGTGCGGGGGTGGCCGCCCGGCTGACGCGGGCCCCTGCCGCAGGCCGGCCAGTACGCCTCCGTCTTCCTGGACAACGCCGGCCGCCGCCCTGTGACCGTGCGCGGCGGCTCCCGCTTCAGCGCCGTCCTCCTGGGCGTGTGAGCGGCCCCAGGCCTTCACCTCTCGGCCAGGAAGCGAGCTCTGGGCAGCACCGGAGGGACAGGCGACGTGCAGAGGCGGCCAGCGGGGCTGCCCACAATGGCTGTCACGGGCACCCAGAGCCAGAGCGGCTTCAGGACGCCATCTTGGGCGTCGTGCTGGGCGCCGTCGGGAAGTCTGCCCTGGCCCCTGGGTGGCTGCCCTCGTGTTCTGGTGACTGACCACTGGGGTGCCGGCCCGGTGCCTGGGGAAGGGGCGCCCTTCCCCAGGGAGGGGCTGAGCCTCGAGGCCAGGCGGGCTTGGTGGCCATCCACGAAGTCGCCGGTGGGGCCCTCCCGGGCGGGGGCGCTCTCCCCTGCAGCCCTGACACGGGCCTGCCCCGCGGACATCGGTCTCTGCAGCTCCAGGGCCGCCGGCCCGGCCCCCACAGCGGGTCACCCGCGCCTCTCGCCCTGGGCCCCGCAGGGAGACGGGGGCCTAGGTGGGCACTCCCTCGGGCAGACTCGCCCTAGAGCAGGTGGTCCCGGCCAAGGGCACGGCCCGCCCACCCCACACGCCCACCAGCGTGCCCCGCGCCGGGTTCTCGCTGGCCTGGCGCCCGCCCACCAGGGAGAGGGGCTGGCCGGGGTCCTGCCCGCCCAGGCCCCTTGATGGGGTGGGCCCAGACACCCCCAGAAGTCACCCCCGGAACACCCCTGCCCCCACCCAGCGAGTGGTGCAGCAGCTGCCGGCACCTCCCGGCCCGCAGGCGGAGCACGGTGGGGGCCTGGGCCCCCACGACTCAGATGGGTGCTCCCCAGGGACGTGACCCCGCGCCAAGGCCGCCCGCTCCGGACCAGCAGGGGGGGCCGAGGCTCGCTGGAGGAAGCGGCCCAACGCACTGGCCTCGGCGCTGGGCCCTGGGGGCCCACGGATACCCACGCGGCGTCTTCAAGGCAGTTTCCCGAGCCCCTGCCGCCCCTCTGCCAGCACACAGGCCGCGGTCAAGGCGCCGGCCCTTCCACGGGGGAGCGCTGCCCCACGCACGCTGCAGTGAGCTGGGCTGGCCCCGGGGCAGGAGACCCGCAGCCCTGGCTCTGCCCGCGGCCTCGGCCACACTCGCACCCAGGCGCGTGGGGCCTCGTGCTGTCATCGGGGCAGGGAGGGAGCCAGCGGCCACCGCCGTCAGCCACGGAGGCCAGTTCCCAAGCCTGGAGGCCGAGGGGCGCGAGGCGCAGGAAGTAAAAGGACTAGGAAAAAAAGACCCTTTATTTACAACCCGGAGCCCCGAGGGGCGGCCGGGGCCGCCTCAGCGCCCCACGCGCACCAGCATCACCGTGACGTTGTCGGCCGAGCCCCGCTGCACGGCCTTGCTGGCCAGCCTGTTGCAGGCCGCCTCGTAGCGGGCGTCCACGGCCGGCTTCCCCTCCCGGCTCTGGATCTTCTCGTCCTGGGGGGGGGCGGCTGGTGAGCAGGCAGGCTGCCCTGAGGTGCGCCCGGAGCAGCTGCGCGCCCGCCCAGAGGACGGGGCGGCCAGTGAGGGCACGGGGCTGCCCACCCACGCCCCCGGGGGCAGGACCGCGGCGCTGAGACCGGGCGCAGCGGGGTGGCGCCAGGAGCTGCCTCACCTCCAGGCAGGAGAGGATGAAGTTCACAGCCTCCTCCGGGGTGAAGACCTTGAAGAGCCCGTCGCAGGCCAGCAGGATGAACCTGCGGGCGGGCGGGCGGGCGGGACCGAGGGTCGGAGCAGCCCTGGGGAGCGGCCTGCGCTGGACAGAGCTGCAGCGCCAGCTGAGTTTGCGCCAACAGCGCCGGGGCCCCCCGGTGGCGCAGCACGAGAAGCGCAGCTCTGTGCGGCAGAGTCCGATCCCCGGCGGGGAGCTCCCCACAGGGCGCAGCAGCCCCTCCTGTCTCCCCGCTGCCCCTCAGCAGTGGGTTTCAGTAGATGCGCCTGTCCTGCTCCCCACTGTGTCTCTGGGGAGTCCCCTCAGCCCCCCCATGCTCTGGCCTGCACCCCAGCTTATATGCATCAATAAATCAATCTTTAAAAAAGAAAAAACTGCGCTGGGACGGGGCGCGGCTGCCCCTAAGGCTGGAGGTGGGACGCACCCCGAAACTGGATCCACTGTCAGGGCCGCCCTCGAGGCTCGCGGGAGAAGCGGACGACGCCCCCGCGTGTCAGCGCCTGTGGCCGCCGCTGCCGGTCTGAGGGACGTCCCCCACCCGCCCCTCCGCCCGCTCCAGCGAGGCCGGCTCTTGGGGCTGCTCCCCGCCAGAGCGTCTCCTGCAGGGCTGAGGCGCTGGGGTCGCCCCCGTGCAGACCTGGTCTGGGCCCGCCTCCTCCCGCCGGGGACAGCCCGAGGACTCCAGCCGGCCGAACTCTGCCGCGGTGGCTGGGGAGACCTGGCAGGCCCGAGGCAGCGAGCGGCTGGGAGGCGGGCGGGGCCCCGGCAGCAGCTCCGCGCCCACACGGGCTGCCCCTGAGGCCCCCACCCCGCAGGTGGCTGTGCCTCGCGCCCCACGCCCCCAGCCGTTCTCGCGCTCCCCGTGGCTGCCCTGGCCAGGCAGACGTCCAGGCCGGCGGGCAGCCCCTCGACAGCAGGGTGCTCCTGCGCGCAGCTCGGCCGGCAGAGCCCTGCGCGGGGCCGCCCTGGGGCGGGCGCGGGGGTGGAGTCTCAGGCCAGGGAGCTTCCCCCAGCTGCCCCCTCAGCAGTGTGTTTCAGTGGACCCGCCTGCTCTGCTCCCCACTGTCTCTGGGGGGTCTTTCACACCCCCACCTCTGGCCTGCACCCCAGTTCTTGCATGCATAAATAAAAAAAAAAGCCCGGCCCCCGTGACACCGACCTTGGCGTCCTCGCCCCGCCGCCCGGGCCAGAGCCCCTCCTGCCCGACAGGGACACTGCCCACACCGGGCTGGGCTCCCCAAGCAGGCCGGGACCACCACTGCCCCACCCGCCGGGGCTGGCTTCGTGGGAGCCCCGGCCACAGGCGGCAATTACCTGTCGTTGGCGGTCAGCTGGCAGCGCCTGATGTCTGGCACTGAGGTGACCCCGCAGCGCTTGTACTGGCCGTCCCCGATGGAGCGGGACACCTCCAGCACGCCCAAGACACGCCCGTCCCTGCAGCGAGGAGAGCGGCGTCACCGACAGACCCCCAGCAGACGGCGGAGGAGCGCCCCGCGGGACGACACCCGCCGCAGCCTCACGTCCCGGCCTCAAACGCCCGCTGCCCGGGCACCCCCAGTCAGGACGCCCACTGCCCCATACCCCCCAAGCTGGCAGCGGATGTGGCCCGACGGGGCTGGCAGGACTGGGCAGCGCGGTGGGCAGCGCAGCCTCCGGCCGAAGGGCTCGTGACGCAGGGGCAGGGCCCGGGCGGGCGGGGCTCGGCACAGCTGCCCCCTGCTCTCCGGGTGAGGGCGGCACCGTGGGGTCCCAGCACCAAGGCAAACAGCGCCCGGGCGAGGCCCCCTGGACACCCGGCGAGGCCGCGGAAGCGCAGCCTTGCTCCCCAGGCCGGCCCTCCCTGCTGACCCGAGCATCGCCCGAGGAGCGCTGCGCAGGGCTGGGGGCCTGGCGGAAACCCTGCCTCGCAGCAGGCTGGGCCGGCCCCTCCCGCGGACTCAACGGGCCCTGAAGCAGAAGCACCAGCGAGCCCGGCCCAGCCCTGGCCTGAGGGCGCCCGCGCGGCACCAGTCAGGCCAGCACCGCAGCGCCGCTCGGACCCGCACGGCCACCCTCACCGCTCCTGGGGCGCCAGGGCGTCGCCTCAGCATCCCCATGGGGCCGGCAGCGGCTGGGCCGCGCTGACCACCGCAGGAGGCAGCAGGGACAGACGTGCACGGACCTGGGTGTTTCTGTAAGAAGCACCGAGAAACCAGGATAAGGGGCCAGAGACGAAGCCTTCGAGTCCACCCAGGGGAGTCGTTCACGGCGGATGCGTGTGCGCCCCGGGGGCGCTGCAGTTACGGCTTCCGAGGCCGCGCGGCGCGTGCGCCCCCCTCCGAGACGGACACCGCCCCGGGCCCGCCCCCGCCTCGCCCCGCGCCCCGGCGTCCGTCACCTCAAAGGCGGGGCGGTCTCCCTTTGGCCCCGGCCTGTGTGTCCACTTGCCGCTGACGGCACCGGCCGCGGGCAGGGCCGCCCCCACACGGCTCTTCCTGCGAGCCAGCTGCCGGACGCGCAGGGGCGGCGGCGAGCGCGCGTCCTCGCGGCCCCTGCAACGCTCCCGTCCTGCAGCGCGAGCTGCCCAAGGAGGCGGCGGCGCCCGACGCACGACTCGGCCGGCCGCCTCCGTTACTGGCGAGACTGCTGAAAGGCGGATGTGCGTTTTCCACGGTGCCCCCTAGCCCCACGGGCTGTTCAAGGGTCAAGTGGACCCCAGGGGTGGACCTGCTGGCTGCGGAGTGAGTCCACTTTCCATTTCCAAGCACCCGCGGGCGGCAGTGACCCGCCGTCCCCACGCGCTGCGCCGGCCCCTCCCCCGGCGGCCACCCCGTGGCCCCGAAGGGCAGCCCAGGCCAGGCAGGCCGCCGCCGCCATCACAGCACAGTCCCCGGCTCGTGGCGTGTCCACAGCCAGCTGGGCCCGCGCCGTTGAGACCCCGCCGCTCCATGAAGAGCGGCCCCGGAGGGAGAGCCGGGGAGGCACAGCCGCACGCCGGATCCAACGGGCGTTTCCGAGCCCCACCCAGTGGCCCGGCCTCCGCGGCTCCCTCACCGCTTTGAAGGCGAAGGCGGGGGCCGGCCGAGGGACCGTCCGTCCAGGCCGCGCTGGGGTGGGGGCCGCAGCTCTGGGCCCATCAGCGCCCTCCCGGGGAGACCCCTGCACGCAGCGCCCCGGCAGGGGGGACGCCAGGACACGGGGTCCCTGGGCCAGCCGCCCGTCCAGGCTGGGGCAGCAGCCAACGCTTACCCGCCTCGCGGGGAGATGCGGCCACCCAAGAGGGAGGCCTCTGCCGCTCGCCTGCGGCGGGCGTCGGCACCCGAGAACGAGCGCGTCCCCAAGGGCCCTGGCGGACGCGGCGCCCCACTGGAGGGCGGCGGGGGGAGGGGGGGGTCAGCCAGGCGCCGAGGCCACCGCCTCTGCCCACCGCTGCCTCCCGGGGGTGCGTCCTTCTCGGGGGCACCCCGGGCACAGGTGTGGCCAAGGGCTAGCGTCTCCTCCGCCACGCGGGACCCCGAGAGCCCATGGCCCCGGTAGCCGCTTCTGCCGCGACGTCTGCGCTGGACCTCACTGCCCGTTCACGGACACGCACCCCTCACCGGGACAGGGCACCCGGCTTGGCGCGGAGACCGCACAACGCGACGGGGCTGCCAGCACGTGGGGACGGGACAAGCAGCTGCAGACAGCAGCCGGGCCACGCCCATGAGCCCCCGCGAGGCCGACCGGCCGGCAGACACGCCCGCCTGGGCCTTCCCTGGGTGTTCCGACGCGGACAGCAGGAGCGGCAGGTGCGGGGCAGGAACGCAGGCCGTGCGGGCGGGAGGGGCCGGGCCTGGGGTCCGCGGCCCCCTCCCCGACGGGCGCTCACTGGAGCTCTCGCCGCCTGAGCGCGGGGCACAGGACGGGCCGGGGGCGGGAGTTCCGGCCAGAGGCTGCAGCTGGGCGGCTCGGCCAAGGGCACTCACTGGCCCCGCCCGCACGGCAGTGCCACGGGGCTGACCCCCCACGACCACCACCGCGGCCACCAGGCCCCCGCACCCCAGGAGCTGCAGCCCCGGGGCAGCGTCTGCCGCCCTCCGCGGGGTGCCGAGGCGGTGCCGGCTCAAGGCGGGAGGCGCCGAGGCCGCGCAGCGCCCACGAGGGCCCGGGCAGGGCGCCTGCCCCGCGTGGACACCCTGCCCGCGGGTACCTGACGTTGCCCCCGGCCTTCTGTATCCTCATCCGCTCCTCGTACTGTGTGGGGTTGTGCTCCCTGCTCAGGCTCAGCGCCGTGTGCTTCCGGCTCTCCTCGTTGTAACGGCACAGGATCGCCTGCGGACGGACGCGCCGCAGGGGGTCAGGCCGGGCGGCGGCAGGGCGTCCAGCAGCCCCCCTCTCCGGGCTGCCGTCTCCGAGACAGCAGGGTGGCCCGAGGGGCTGCCCCGCCGGGGTCCCCCGAGCCAGCGCGGAGTCTGGGGGCGGCCTGCACCTCTGCCTGCCCCGCCGACCACATGCTCAGGCCGCGCTCGGGCCTCGGTGCAGGTCCCTGCAGGGGAAGCCGGGCCCGGAGGGGGCCCGGACGCCAGGCCCGACCCCGTCTGCTCTCGACAGCGTCGCTCAGGCTGCTGTGGAGCCGTCCACGCCGCCCCAGGCCTCACAGCCCACTCGGCAGACCCTGCCGGCCCAGGGAGCGGGCCGCCCCTCGAGGATCCGCACCCCGGGGGGGCAGCAACCGTTCTGAGGGTGCGGCCTGAGGGAGGGGTGCCGGCAGCACGAACTCGCTGCCCTGCCCGCCGGCTCTGAGGCGCCGCCAGGGGAAGACCGGGCTGGCCGAACGCGACGCCGCCCGTTCCTCGGGCGCAGCACGTCTGAGTTACTCCAACGCCGAAACGGCTGAGGGCAGGGCTCGTGCTGGCGCTTGCTGCCATGCAAGGTCAGAGAGGGCCGGTCCAGGCGCTGGCCCACAGCGGGCGGGCGGCGCACACACGGACGCCGGCGCGGGGCGGGCAGAGCACGGCCGGGTTGGGCGCTAGAGCAGAGAGCCGCGGCCGTGCGCCTCGCCGGCCCCCCCGGAAGCCCCCTGCAGAGAGCCCAGCAGCGGCGCCGTCACCACGCAACCCCGAGGGACCGGCCCCCGACGTGCGGCCCGCGAGCGGGGCGGGCGCCTACCCGGCTGTCCCCCAGGTTGGCGATGTACAGGACGTTGTCCACAGCCAGGACGCAGGTGGCCGTGGACCCATCTTTCCAGGCGGGCTTCCTGGGGAGACAGAGCGGACTGTCAGCCCCGCACCCGCAGGGGCCGCGGCTCCCCCCGGCCCCGCCCCCGGCCACTCACTGGCTGGAGGCCTGTCTGAGGAACTCCTCGTCGGTGTGCTTGAAGGTGTCCAAGAGGCACCTCTTCACGGTCTTCTCCACGCTGACCACGTCGCCTGGGGCGGCAGGGACGGGGAGGCTCGTTCACGGGAAGCGGCTCCGCCCGCCCTGCACGGCGGGGACTGGCGTCTGCACGCCCCCCGAGACCAGCCCGTCCCCGGGGCCTCACGAGGCGGCATCTGCGCACCCGGCCTCGGGCCCGCCCCACCCCTCGGAGCCCTGTGGCTGAGGCGGGGGGCCCGGGACAGCCCGGGCGCAGAGGGGGGACGGGCAGCCAGTCTCACCTTTAGGAAATTTCCTGATTAAGTTTTGATGCAAATTCTGAGCAGCAAATTTTGAGGCTCGAATTCCTCCATGTCCGTCAAAAACAGCAAAATAGGAAACCCGCGTGCTGGAAGAAGGGGTTCAGGGTCAAGACCCTCACAGCAAGGGCCCCACCTCCGTCTGCTCCCAGCTTCCCCTCCAACAGTGACCAGCGCGAGCGGGCCAGGGCCGGCGCCTGCCGCGGGGAAGCGGGCCGCGGACTGCGGCGCGGGCTTGCGTGGCTTCCGCGTGTTTTAAGATTGCAAACGGAGACGCGTTTCAGAAACAGGCTCTGCTGACACCGAGCTTCCCGCTGGCGCAGCAACATCGGAAGCGCCTCCCTGACCCAGGCTCCGTTCTAACCCAACGCTCGGGCGAGGCCCCGCGGGACAGGGGGGTGGGTGCGGCCACACGGCCTGGAGACGGCCCAGCTGCCCACCCCACTGCCCTCTCGTGCTGCCAGAAAGCTCACAAGACGGCCAGGCGACAAACCGAGACGGACGGCAGGGAAGGCCGCGGGGAGCGACTCTCCGGAGCTGCCGCGTGGGGCGCGCGGGGCACTCACACGAGGGACGGCGGGGGGCCACACTCCTCCGTGATGTCGTCCAGGATGACGTGGGCGTCCTGCATCTCCTCCCGCTCGCCCTTCCGCTCGGCCGCGTAGCCCTTCAAGCCGAAGATGGAGGCAGAGGCTAGGGGAGGAACGGGAGCCAATACAAAGCTGTGCCCCCCGCAGCGAGCCCGCGCGAGGGACCCGCACCTCCCGAGCGGACCCCGCGACGGGGCGGCCTCTGGGGCCCCCGAGAGCAGAGAGCAGTGGAGCCGCGGCCCCCCCGGGAGGGCTGGAGCCGGGAAGCAAGGACAGTCCAGTCTCGTCAAGAACTGACAGACGAGAGCGCCTGCTTTAGAGAAAAGCAGTAAGTGGGCACCCCAGCGGCCCGTCGGGCTCCCTGAAAACGTCTCCTCGGCAGCTGGAGCTGGCGGGCGGCCGCGGGACCTGCCTCCGACTCGGGCTGGGGAAGGAGGGGGGCGGGGGCCCGTCCGGGCGGGAACCCCGTGGGCCTGGTGGGCAGCTAGGCCAAGCCCGTTCTGAGCCCGGCACCTGCTGAGGCGGCTGCTCGGGCCGGGGGGGACCAGCGGCCGTGGGGGGCGCTCTCCCACCCCCACCTGTGCCCACAGTCCAGACCCCCCGGCAAAGGGCAGGCGGCCGGGGGTGAGGGAGGCCGCCGGTTTTCGAGGTGACACTGTCTGCCGCCGGCCTGACAGGCACAAAGCTGACTGCGAGTGTCAGCTGCTCTCCCAGGGACGCAGCGCGGGGCTGGCCGCTCCGCCACCACGGGCGCTCAGGGCCAGCCGGGACCTGTGGCCGGGCCAGCCAGTGTCCAGCACCCGGGGGCAGGGCCGGAGAGGCGGGGGGAGGAGGCAGCCGTGACCGCGGCCGCCCCGGCAGGCACGGAGAGGAGGGCAGTGCCGGCGGCGGGCGCGCTGCTCCGGCGGCGCTACAGAGGAGGTCTAGTACATGTGTTTCCAAACTGTCTGAAAACCTTTACAAACTTTCTTTTCCCCAAGCTCTTCGCTGCCGTTCTTCTCTTCCTCGGAGGCTTTTCTTTTTGCTCCTTTCCCTTCGTCTTTGACCCTCTGGGATAGCGAAGTGTCAAGAGCACCTGGAAACAAAGTAGAAGCCGGACAGAAACAGCTGGAGGCGTGGACAGGAGCCCCAGACCAGCCCCCACGGCGCGGCTGGGAGTACAGCGCCGCACCTGGGGCCCCAGCGCCGGCGCTTCACGGCCCGGGCTCTTACTCACAAAGCCCCCAGATTCTGCAACGGGGCGTGTCCTTGTCTTGAACAGTCGAGAATAAGTTCAAGAACAAGTGCCAAGACTCACGTGAGGCCATCATCAGCCTCTGAGAACTGGACGTGTCTCGAAGGCGGAGGCGGCCGCCGGGCCGTTCCCACAGAGGGGACCCCGCACCCTGGCGGGCCGGGGAGCTCCCGTGGGGCCTGTGCGCTCCGGTTTGAATCCCAATTCTGCCTCTCGGAAGGGGGCTAGCTAACCGGCACCTCGGCTCCGGCCCCGCCGCGGGGAGCAGGCTGACCTAGGAGGGCTGTCCGGAGGCCGGGGGGACAAGGCGCCGGGCTCGCCCGTCGCGCGCTCAGCGAGCGGAGCACCGTCCCGGGCGCAGAGCTGCCCCGCAGCTGCTCCCCGCCATGTGGCCCGATCCGGGGGGAGGGGAGGCCTCCGCCCCGGGGAAGAGCCAGCGCCCCGCCAGAGGCCTCGCCACTGGGGCTGACACGCCCCGGCCTCGCCAGGAGCGCCCCTCGCCAGCCCCAGCCCCCGCCGGCGGCTGCCCCTTCCGTGCCCAGCTTTCCCCACACAGACGGAAAACAAGTCTCCCTTCCCTGAGAGCACCGGTAAGGACGCCGAGCCCTGTGCCACCGCCTCACTGAAGCGCGGGCCGGAGCCACCCCGGCCGTGACGCCCGCCGCTGGGCTTTCCGGCGACGACGCGGTCGGTGTGAAAGGGCCCTGCCCGCTTGAGAACGCGTCTTCTCAAGAAACCCAAATACTAAACATGAGGCTGGATTCTGTATACAAAATGAACTAAAGCCACCAGACTCACTGATGATGGCGCTGGCATCTTCTAGCGGTGGCTGTTTTTTTCTGGTCCCCTGCTCTACGGATAACTGAGGCGCAGCGACCCTGAGGTGGTCCTTTCTCCTCCCACCGGCACGGAGCGCACCGCTCGCTGGGAGGCTTCAGGCTACACCCAGGGAGTGCGTGGACAGCCCCCTCCGCACCCAGGCTCCAAGGCCACACCGTGAGCGCCACGTCTGTTCCGCCCGGGCGCTCCCGAGAGCTGTCGCCATGGAGAGACTGCCGATTCCAGTCACTTTATGGCGATGGGTCAGTGACGCAAACGCCGTGCTCGAACAGCAGCACGTGCTCCCTCTGGCGACACAGGAGGGTTTTACGCCAGAAGATAAATGCAGCCCGCAGGCCCCTGCCCCCCACGTCCCCACCTCCGGGCCGTGCGGGTCCCAGCGGGATGGGTGACAGGCTTTATCGGGACATCCTCGAGGAGGCCGCTCCGTTCCTTTCTACTTAAGTGGGACATGAAGAAAAGTCAAACACTGACCGACAGGCTGTGCCGCCACTGACAGGCACGACACCCCTGGAAGCAAACCAGTCCACGGGGTCGTGAGTGCACACAGGGCCGACCGGAGACTGACTAAGGCCTTGAATTTCAAAAAAATTCCTGCACGTGACCTGTCCCAGTCTCTAAACTGGCTCACTCAGGTTCCACTTCCGTACAGAGTCCTCCTAACGGAAGGGCCTGAAACTGAAGCCCTCTATCTGTGCTCGCGGTGTCAGGACGCTTCACACATTCAGACGCCTCCGGAGACATCGGGTCCGTCAGGAACACGAGAGCACAGACGAGGGTTTTTAATCGTTAATAGCAAAGTTCAAAGCAAATCACTAAACTCTTAATTCCTAAAGTCTGCTGCAAGAAGCGAAAAACCATCACCCAAAGTATCGCGGCTCACGAGGCCCCCGCCGTGCTCCGGCCCCCCAGCGCCAAGGTGCCAGGCCTGTCACAGCAGGAGACGTCGCGCACGCATGGCCAGCGCGCGTCCTGCTGGCACCCGGGGTCCTGGCCACTCACCCGAGTCGCCGCCGCTGCTGGCTGGTGGGAGGTCGTCAAAAAGCAAAGGTCCCCCGGGTCCTGAAACACAGCAGGAAGCCCTGTGAGCTTGAGCCCGGCCGGGGAGGCGGCACCCCGCGCCCCGCGATCCCGGAGCGGCCCGCACCGGGGTCCCGGCTGCCAGAGCGCCAGCACCGGCCTCCAGGAGTCAGGCGTATCTCAGCAGGTGAAACAGCGGCGAGGGCAGGCTCGCCATCACCTGCTCCCAGGGCGAGTGGCTGGCGCGCTTCCCGCCTCACCCGAGGCCGTGGGGCAAACCCCGAGCCAGCCAGCACCTAGAACACCGGCGTGTTGCAGCGGGGAAGGGAGAGACGGAGACCGCCGCGACCCGGGCGGCACGCTGACACAGCCGGGCGAGCCTGCAGACTGTACCTGAGTCAGCGCTGCAGGCCGGAGGGGGCGCGTCAGAGGGCAGGGGTCCTCCCGGGGCGTCTCTCCCTGGAACACGGAACACCTGCTTAGCGTACGGACAGGACGGACAGCCGCGCCTCCCCTGCTGCTAAGTCGCAAATTTCCTCCTCCCCCTTCAGACAAAATTCTCCTTACACAGTGTCTTCTTGACCACGTTTAAGGTGGACTTTTGTTTTCAAGTCGTCACAAAAGCAACGGGGCCTCCTGGTGGCGCAGTGGTTGAGCGCCGCGCTGTGGGGCTGTCGGCAGCGACGCGAGTTCGACGCCCGGCCGGGGAGAATCCCACATGGCGGGCAGACCTCTCCTGCCTCGCCCGCTGCCCCCTCAGCAGTGTACTTCTGATCTGCCTGTTCTGCTCCCCACTCTGTCTCTGGTGAGCCCTCTCACTGCCCCCCCGCCTCTGGCCTGTACCCCAGCTTGTATGCATAAATAAATGAATCCTTAAAAAACATAAAAAAGGCAACGAAAGATGATCCACAGGCATTTTGAGAAAAACACACATTTCAATGATTTTACTATTGAAAGCCTCAAATATTTAAAATCTTTCTTTAAAAATGAATCCTGGGGGGCCTCCCTGGAGGCACAGGGCTTGAGTCTCAGCACCGTGGAGCTAACAGCAGCCACAGCAGCACGAGTTCGATCCCCGGCCAGGGAGCTTCCCACAGGGCGCAGCAGACCCCTCCTGCCTCCCCGCTGCCCCCTCAGCAGCGCGTTTCAGTGGATCCGCCTGTTCTGCTCCCCGCTCTGTCTCCGGGGAGTCCTCTCACCCCTCACACCTCTGGCCTGCACCCCAACTTGTATGCATCAATAACTAAATCTTTAAAAAAAAAAAAAAAGTGAATCCTGGGAAGAAACAGACTTCCGAGTAAAATAAAAACTTGAAACCTCAAAACAGAAGTTCAGAGACGGGGGACCAGCCAAAGGTCTACAGGTCTAAAGAGTCCTGAACTAAATAAGCACCAGGTAGAGTCTCATCACGAACACGCGGAGGCGGGGAGCCCCGCACCCCAGGCCAGTGAGTCTGTGGGGAAGACGAGGAACCTCTGACCCGCCAAGATAAGACTTAGGAGGAAGCCTGGGACATTTTTTATTTAAAATCTAAAGATTTACATGCAGAAGTACTCTGTCTGACACGTTTTAGCTTTAATTACCTCTTCCCACATAAAATTTACCCACCATTCCTTATTCTCCAGCCTCCCCCACCGCAGAACCGGGGGCGAAGCCAGTGTGACCTTGCGGCCCAGGGCTTCACCCCCCTGGACAGAGCGCCGTCCAGCAGGGCCCAGGAGCTGAGGGCCGAGCCCCCCGGAGCTCACCGGCTCTGCCTCAGCGGGCAGGAGCTGGGCCCGATGCTGGGGAGCGACGTCCAGGCAAACTGACCCCCACGGAGACAGCGTCCCCGGCATGTTCGGGCCAGAAGCACCTTAAATGCCCGAGAAGCCCCTGACGGAACACAAGGGCCTCTCCCGCGCTGCTGACCGGGACACGCCTGGCCGCTCTCTGGAGCCAGGCCCTGCCAGACTCCCAGCACGGCGGGGTCAGCCCCCCAAGCTGAAACCGCGCTGTGGCCGCCCGGGCCCAGCAGGTGCTGGCAGGAGCCCCCAGCACGGGAGGTGCTGCCCTGCGCCCCGCTCTCCCTGTCCGGTCGCAGAGTCAGAAGTGGCACGCCGGCCCGTCGCGGTTTCGGGTAACAGTGATTCAGAGTCCTCGGGGCTGCTGCCAGTGGACCCGAAACTTGACCCACCCCTTTGGAAGAAGCCCCCAGTCGTGGATCTAAGAACCCCAGCAAAGAAGCGAGCCCGAAGCCCCTTTTCCACGTGTGACACTCCCGAGGGCTGCTCCGCAGTCACCCACGCTCAGAAGCCGAGTCTCGGGGGGCCACGCCCAGACCCTGCCCCGCCTCCAGGGGCCGCGACGCACCAGAAAGCGTCGGAAAGACTGAAAATGCTTGCCTCCGCTTTTTTATACCTGAATTTCCTCTTCAGCTACAAAGAGTCCACGTTTGCAAAGGCCACACGCCTTCCTGAGAAGCAAGCACCGCCCGCCGAGCACGTCAGCCCTGGGCTTTCGGGGTGCGCTGTTACTGCCGGAGGCACTGGGCCCCCACTCCAGCGGCCCGGGCCCGTGGCCTCCAGGGGACGAAGCGGCGAGCAGGCCGCCCGAGACCGCGGCCGCCCTTCCCCGCAGCTGCCTGCAGGCGCCCCCGGCCTGGCGCCCCCGGCCTCCCAGACAGTCCTGGCAGCGCCTAAGCGTCGCCCGGGTCTGCCCAGGCGGGGGCTGGCGGTTCCTCCCTCAGAGGCCGGCGAGCGGGCCCTGGCTCCTGCTCTGCCTCGGCGGCATTTCCTCCTGCGGGATTTTTGTTTTTTAACAAGTTAAATGGATTTCAATTTTTTTGCCCTGGTTTTTTCTCGCCTATCCCCCAAACTCTGCAATTAGCCTAAGTCTCACCCGCCATCGTGCCCTGCATCCGCACTGAGAGCCCTCACCCTCCACGCGCAGACGCCGGGCAGCCGGGCGCGGCCCTCGGCCTCCAGGGCACGGGGCGTCCGCGTGGACACACCTGCGTGCCGGCACCCTCCGGCCAGAGCCCCGCGGCACAGGCCTCGGACGCCCGCCCCACTGCCCGCCGGCCGTGAAGCTGAAGCGGCGCGGGCCGCGCCCGTCGCGGTGACCAAGAGCCGAAGCACGGCGCGGCGGACCGGGCACACGCTGGCCCGGGCGAGGGACCCGGGCCCCGTGCGGGCCCAACAGGCGGGCGCCCGGTCCCCGCGGCGGCACATGCAGCACGGCACTGCCGGGCACGGCGGCCGGAGCGGCCGCCCAAAACCAGTCCGGGCGCTCGGGGGCCTGCAGCACTCGGGCCACCCCGCTCCCCCCACACCGCCGCAGCGGACCATCCTGAACCGACCGGAACAATCCCCTTCGGAACAGGGCGGCACGTCCCTGCCTCGCAGCCGCGGCACCTCAGAAGGTCTGGGCCAGCGGTGCGGCAGCGAGACAGGCGGGTCTCACCGCGAGCGCGCCAGGCCGGGCCGGGAAGGCGGCCCCCAAGCCGGTGCCCCCACCCCGCACCTGTGCGCAGGAAGCCCCTTCTCGTCACTGCTGTCTGAAAAAGCGCCCTCAGGAGGCAGGGCCTGTGCCCTCTGGCCACCCGGCCCCAGCCCCGTCCGCCACTGCCCCGGGGCAGGCTGGCAGGCGCCAACTTGCGGGACTCACTGCGTCACCTCAAGGGCGCCTTCCCCTAAGCAGACCCCAGTACCCCTGGATGGAAAGTGCCTGCCACTTTGGGGGCTCACCGGCGCTGCTCACCCAGACCGCCAGACACGCCCGCACGCTCGGCCCCGCCGGGCACACGGTTCCATCTCGGCCGCCACAAGGGCAAGAAAGGGCCCTCGCTGGGGTGGACGCCCGAGAAAAGCTGGCGCTGCCCCGTGGTGGCCGGGGTCCGGTCCTGCCAGCGACACCCTCGCCCCACACCGCCCTGCCACTGTCCCCCCGGCCAGCTGGAGAGCTGCTGGCCCCCACTGCCAAGCCACTCCCCAGCGCTTCCTGCAGCCCTCAGCCTCGGCCACGACCGTCGCAAAGGCCTGTCCGCCTGGCGCTCCGGCCCCGGGCCTCCCCCGACGGGTCTCGAGGGCGCTGCCCGGCGCGCCCACAGCCGAGGGCCCGCTCCGGGCTCCGGGACTTGCTGGGCCGGGGGCCCTGGCAATCTGCAAGCTTTAAAGTTTTGCGCGTTGCTGGCCCCGAGTTTCAAGCAGGGCCCTCCGCGCCGCATCCTGCTGGACGGCCGGCCGGGGCAAGACGCGCAGGCCTCCCCGAGGGCCCACGCGCCCGCGCAGCGCGCCGGGCCGGCCTCCGGGGCAGGGCGCGCCCAGAAGCGCAGGCCGGGCAGAGCCGGGACGCGGGACGGGCGGCTGCCCGCGACGGGGAGGAACCAAAAGCTGCCGCGGGCGCCACGGGGCCGGCCGGCCGGGCAGACCCCGACTCCGACGGGGCGCCGTCGGGGCGCCTCGGAGTCCGGCCGGAGGGCGCGGGGCGGGCGCCGGGGCCGCCGGGCCAGCCGCCCGCCGCCCCGAGAGGGCCCAGGCGCCGCGGCCGCGCGTGGGGCAGCCGGGCCCGCGGCCGCGCGTGGCCGCACACAAAGGCGCCGGGGCCGGGCCGCGTCCTGCGCAGCGAAGATGGCGAAGGCCGCGGGCTCCGTCCGGGCAGGCCGCGCTCGCCCGCTCCGCCCGCCCCGGCCGCCGGCGCCCGCCGGCCTCCCCCGCGGCTGCGGCCCCGCTCACCAGCAGCCGGGCGCGGCGAGCGCTCGGGCTCCGGCAGGTCCCCGAACAGGTCCATGGCGGCGGCGGCGGCACACGCGCGGCCCGCGAGGCGGGGGCTCCACACGGCGGCGGCGGGCGGCGGGCGGCGGGCGGCGCCGTCAATCACCCGGGGGCGGGCCCGAGCGCCGCCAATCGGCGCGCGGCGTGGCGGGCGCCCCAGGGTCCTGCGCGCGCGGGGCGGGGCGCGGGGCGGGGCCGCGGGCGCATGCGCGCTGGCTCCCCCGCCACGCCGCGCCGGGCCCTCCCCGCGCCGAGCGAGGGCCGCTCCGGGGACCCGGGGCTGTGCGGGGCTCCGAGCCGGCCCGCCGCGGGGCGGCTCGGTCGGGCCGAGCGCGGACGACCAGCTCGCGCCGGGGCTCGGGGCGGAAAGCCCGCGCGCGCAGGGTGGGGCGGCCGCGCCCCGTCGCCGTGTGCCGGGACCCCGTCGGGTCCGCGCCGCTCCCGACCCGTCGGACGAAGCCCGGCTGCTCGGGCGCCCCGGCCGGCGCCGTCCCGTCCCCGCGGTGCTCGCGGCGGGAGCCGCCCACCGCCTGGCGGGACCCACCGAGGCTGGTGCCCGCGGCGCTCCCGCGACAGGCTCTCCGCGCCCGCGGTGCCGGCCAGAGGGGCGCTGGGAGCGTTTGTGGGGTGCGCTTGTGTTGGGGTGCGCTTGTGCTGCAGCTGTTCTCGTGACTTGCCTGGGGCACGACTTTGGGGAACAAGGATCACAAAGGTGGAGCGTCCTCAAACCCATCCTGCCCTTGACCTAGAGTTCACCTGGGTCACCTGGCCGAGGTAGGTCAGTCGCCCTGATACCGGGCACATGGGGCATTAAAACTTGCCAAGGGCACTGCCCAAATTGCTTACCGGTCGCTATCTTAGTTCTGCACCGCACACAAGTGCAGGACTGCTCAGGCTTAGGAAACAGTAACAATGGGATTTATTTAACAAACAGGGAAAAATAGTTACTTAGGCCAGAATATGGCCATTTACCTCACTTAAAGCAATGTCCAGTTCTTTTAAGGCCCAAAGAAACAAGGAAGGCTGCGTCTTCCCGCCACTGCGGGCGCGGAGCTGCTCTTCCCAACAGTAAGCCGCGTGCCCAAGAGGGCGTCTTCCTGCCTGCAGACCGCAGCAGCCGGACTGTGGGCCGTTGCAACTCACGAGGCCGACACAGGACACACCTGGAGATGCTCCCGGAGCTGCCGTGGTCCCCAGCACAGCACCAGGCCAGCAACACTGCAAACAGCAACCACAGCGGCCAGACGGCCCCCAGACTGCACTTGCGCATTTTAGGAAGGCGCCCGCTTCGGGCCTCTGCCTTCTTTCTTCGGTCGCAGTAAAAACAAAACTGGGAGCAATTTCCATTTCTCGGCTACTCGCAAAGACTCCAAAGTCGCTGGCCCCGAAGTCACTGAAGATTCCAAATACGCACAATCCAAAACTCTACATGCTGGCACCTCACAAGCTCCTGGCGGCTGATTTCTAAACTCGCAATCATGGCGGCTACATTCCCTGCCCCTGAATCTCCTTTCCTACATCATGGCGTCTGAATCTCCTTCAGTCCCTTTTACTTCTCATCAGAGTCTCCACCCCAAACTGTAAAACCTTTTTTAGCATTTTTCCCTGGGACTGTCCATCCTCATCAGCAACCCCTGCAGGGGGCACCACCTTTACTGGACTTTGGTCTCAGCCTGGCTACACTCACCTGCCTTTCCAGCGGCTACACTGCACCGCTCACCTGCGGTGCACTGGAAGGCAGGTCTCCCGTGGAGCAGGTGTGTCCCGTGCTCCTTCCGTGCCTCTTCTTACCATGCGACTCGCAGGCTGAGCTCTAATTCCCTCCTGCTTTGTTGGGCTCCTCGAATTGTCCAGCTCTGGTCACTGAGCAGTCTTTGACCTGGCTCCCGTGTGCCCCGACGCTGCCCGTGCGTTTGTCCGTCCGCCCCTGCAAGCCCCGGGCCCAGCCCGTGTTTCCCAACCATGGACCAGATCCGGCCATTTCTCTTACTGGGTGCTCGGTCGTTGTAAGAGTTTACAAAAGTTTTCAGACTAGAAGTTTTCCAGCCGGACTCACACAACCACCCCTTGGAGGTGGTGGCCGATTGTCCTGAGGGACCTTGTGGGACAGAGCCAGGCAGGCCAAAGCTCCGTGTCCTCACAGCGTGCCGAGCAGGAGTTCCTCAAACTCACTCAAACTTGACAAGTCAACACAGACTTCTTCGCAGTTTTCTCAAAGCATAATTAAAAAATCACGATGTCATACAATAAATTACATATCCATGTTTATTTTGTTTATTCTTTTTTTAAGATTTTTTATTTTTGCATACAAACTGGGGTGCAGGCCAGAGGCGCAGGGCTGTGAGAGGGTTCACCAGAGACAGCGTGGGGAGCAGAATAGGCAGATCAACTGAAATACACGGCTGAGGGGAGCAGCGGGAGACAGGAGAGGTCTGCCGCGCCCTGTGGGAGTCTCCCTGGCCGGGCGTTGAACACACACCGTCGCTGCAGACGGCTCCACAGCGCTGCGCTTAAGCCATTGTGCCACCAGGGAGGCCCATCCACATTTATTTTTTAATAAAATATTCCCACCTTAAATCTCAGAAGCCTTGTTTACTTATTGTATTTTTTTTAAGATTTATTTATTTATGCACACAAGCTGGGGTACAGGCCAGAGGTGTGGGGTGGTGAGAGGGTTCACCACAGACGGAGCGGGTAGCAGAACAGGCAGATCAGAAATCCACTGCTGAGGGGAGCAGCGGGCGAGGCAGGAGAGGTCTGCCGCGCCCTGTGGGAATCTCCCCGGCCAGGCTTTGAACTCGAGTCACCACTGCTGACAGTTCTACAGGGCAGCGCTTATCTGCTGCGCCACCAAGGAGGCCCTACTTACTGTTTTTTTAATGTTTCTATCCCTTGTTACAGCAACAATAAGCAACTTGTACCTTTGCATTCTCACCCCATTTTAGAGGTGATGAAAATTTTAGAGATAAGGAACATTTTCATCTTCGAAAGCAGAAACTCTGTGCTCACTAAGCTCTCTGCCCCTTCCTCCTCCTGGTGCTCAGAAGTTTCTATTTTCCTTTGTCTGAATTTGCCTTTTCTACGTAAGTAACTCATACAGGACAAATCATGCTCTATTCTTTGGTGGTTAGTTTTTCTCCCTTAGCAAAATGCTTTCGAGGGTCATCCATGTTGTAGAATACAGCAAAATGTCATTTTTTTTTGTCACAAATAGCCTCTATTTGGTCAAGATTAACTTTATTTTTCAGTTTTATTCCTTTTCATGGCTGAGTAATATTCCACTGTGTGATTAGACCCCATTTTGTGTATTTATCTACTGGCTAGGGCATGAGCTGTTGTCTGCTTGGCTGCCGCGCCTGACCCTGTGATGAGCGCTGGCAGGTCCGGTGACCTGCCCAGGTCCATGTGCAGTTCTCTGCAGACACACCTGGGATGGGGCTGTGGGGCTACATGGTAATTCTGTGCAGGATTTTGTAAAAGGCCTGTTTTCTGCAGTGTCTATGCCATTTTATATTTCCATCGGCAACAGATTTCTATATTTTGGATACAAAATTTTATGTACAACTACTTGATAAATGTAATTCTTATTAAGTTAATGTACTAAACGCAGTTGTTATAATCAAATGATCGATATTTTAAAATTTTTATTTATTTTTTTAACGATTTATACATATAAGAGCCGGGGTGTAGGCCAGGGGAGCAGGGGTCAGAGGATTCCCCAGAGACAGAGTGGGGAGCAGAACAGGCAGATCCACTGAAATACACTGCTGAAGGGAGCAGTGAGCAAGACAGGAGAGGTCTGCTGTGCCTGTGGGAAGTTCCCTGGCCGGGGATCGAACTCCTGCTTCAGTGGCTGTGGACAGCTTCATAGTGCTGAGACTTAACCACTTGCATCACCAGGGAGGCCCTGATATATCTTTTAATGTATATTAAAATTTATCTAAAACAGTGAAGTATCTAAAAATCCAGGTGATGCAATATTCAGTAAAAGGAGAAAAATACATGCCAAAATGGGTCAAAATTATAAGACAATTAAAGTTTGGCTAAAAAAACAGTGTTCCACCTACTGAAAAGGCTTCCTTACACTGACATTAAAACAGAATCACCATCAAATTCAGAGTCCAAATCAGACAATGAAGTGAAATATTAAAAATGACAGAAGCTGAGCATATTCACGTGAGCAAAGAAGCGGGGCACACCCTTCACTGTTCCTCCACCGACACTGCTCCCTTAGGACATAAAGTGACTTTAATGGAACACAGACCGACAGAGGGAAGAGGCCGATTTTAGGAAACTTCTTTCATGTGACGGCCAAAGACTTTTTTGAGCTTTTTTTTTTTTTTTTTTTATGTTTGAAGAACAAGTTTCTTGAAGCAGGAGACAGAAGAGCAGAGAGCACCCGAACAGGCACGAGAGGGCAGGAAGAGCTGCCCGGCAGCGGGATAGAGGGTTGGTGGAAAGAAGCAGCTGCAGAGTCACAGGAGGGCAGACGGGAGCGAGGCTGCTGCATTTTTTGAGCTTTTATTTCAACGGCAAGTGAGTCCATTGTGACTGGCTCCTTTATTTTAAAGAATCTTCTTATTTTTCATGCCCCTCTGTCCACAGTAATCAACAGAATTAAATTTTTGCAACTCACAAAAAAACCAAAATTAGAAAAAACTTAAACAGAATTTCAGGTGCTTGGCAGCAGAGGCCAGCTGCCTCAGCGGGCTGCAGGCCGGCGGCAAAGCCCCAGGGAGGCCCCAGCAGAGAAGACGGAGGTTAGGAGCCAGCTTGGACTTGGGGCCCCCTCCCAGGGCCCCAGGCCGGGCCAGGCCTGCCTCGCCCTGACTGCAGCCATGAGACCCTGGGGGGCACAGGAACAGGAGCTAACAGAGCTTTGTTTCCCCGCTGCTGGGGCCAGCCCTGCCGCTCCTGCAGCCGGCTCCCCCGCCCCCTCTGGAGCTGCCCCCCAGGTTTGGCAGGCGGGGAAGCTGCTCCCCAGGAAGCTGTGCCGCTGGGTGCGAGGGCAGGGGTGACTCAGGGGAGGGGGAGAGGGGCAGACTGAGGCTACCGAGCCACAGCCCCCTCAGGACACATCCCCGAACTCGAACTCGGCCAGCGCACCCCTGCAGCCCCTGTGCCCCCCGCCCCCCACCTGGCTGGCCCTTCTGGATTTTCCTCCCTGGCTGGGCCAGAGGTCCCTTCAGGAAGCTGTCAAGGGCGGGAGGGGTCTGGAAGCCAGTCCGCCTCTGCTCAACCTCCCTCCGCCCTTCAGGGCTCCCCACGCCTCCTCCAGAAAGCCCTCTTCCAGAGCCTGCCAGCAGATGTCCCCAGGCCTGCTGACCATTCTTCTCTCAAAGCCTTTGTTTCTTCTACATTGAGGCCCAGGAGACATCTGGCGCCTCTGAAGCTGCCTCCTCCCGGGGCGCTTGTTCTCAGCTTCCCTCTCCCGACCCGCATCCGGCTTGCTCAGGCCCAGTGGGGTGGCCCTGCCCCGGTGCACTGGCAGAGACTGGTGAGGACGGAGAGCCAGAGCCGGGGACCAGCAGCAGCCGGCTCCGGGTGGTGGGGGCCCGGCCTGGCCGAGCCCAGAGAGCTCGGCAGCGCTCCGGGGCTGGAGTCGGGGCTCGCAGCCGGCCGGGCTCTGATGTACCGCGGGGCCCACGTGCCAGTTCTCTGGGGAGAGGGGACCCTGCTCCGCCGTGACCCAGCACCCCCAAGCAAAGTCTGAAGTCCTGCCCGACCCCTGGGGCTCCTTGGGTGACCAGAGTGGAACCGGCAGGGCATCTGCGGGCAGCGGGGAGAGCACTGGGCATCCTGCCCGCCCGCCCGCCCGCTGGCCCCAGGGCCCCAGGGCACTCACCCTGCCAACGCTGAGCGCGCTGCCCGGGGTCCCCGCAGGCCTGGGGTGAGGATGGAGCCAGCCAGGAGCCCAGGGCCCACGCCCAGGGAACAGGGTGGGGGTGCTCACCTGCCTGTGAGACTGGGCTGCGCCCCCCACACGGGGCAAAGGAAGGGGGGGGCCCAAAGGAGGCAGGGCAGAGGTGAGAAAATGGAAGCGAGAACAGGCAAGGCCAAGAGAGAAGGAAGGGGCCTGCGGAAAGGGGACATTCTGCCCCACCGGGCACGGCCGCTCCTCCCATTTACGACCCCAAACCAGGCTGTTTGGGGCCTCCCTGGGGACGCAAGGTTTAAGTCTCAGCCCATGAAGCTGTCGGGCCACTGGCATGAGTTCGATCCCCGGCCAGGGAGCATCCCCCAGGGTGCATCAGACTCTCCTGTCTCCAGGCTGCCCCCCTCAGCAGTGGATTTCAGCGGATCCGCCTGTTCTGCTCCCCGCTCTGTCTCTGGGGAGTCCTCTCACCCCTCACACCTCTGGCCTGCACCCCAGCTTGTATGCACAAATAAATAAATCCTTGAAAAAAATCCTACACGAATCCCATATGATCCCAAATTCAGCAGGGCCCCCCCCACTGAGCCCCTGTGGGGCTCACTACGAGCCGAGCACGCCCCCTCCCCGGCCGGGGATCCAACCACAGACTATCTCACACTGACTCAAAGGACGAAAATGAGAAAGCAGGGGATAACCCCAAAGGATGCCAGCAGACAACCCAAGAATTCGAAGCCCTTCCCATTAAAAAACAAACAGCTCAGGGCCTCCCCGGGGGGCAGCGGCTGGGCGCTGTGCTGTGGGGCTGTCGGCAGCTCGAAATGCGAGTTGGACGCCCGGCCGGGGAGATTCCCACACGGCGCGGCAGCCCTCTCCTGCCTCCCGCTGCCCCCTCAGCAGTGTGTTTCTGATCTGCCTGTTCTGCTCCCCACTCTGTCTCTGGTGAACCCTCTCACCGCCCCACGCCTCTGGCCTGTACCCCAGCTTGTATGTATAAATAAAAAATAAATCTTTAAAAATAAATAAATAAATAAATAAATAAATCTTTAAAAAAAACCAAACAGCTCAGTGGCCAGGACGCTGCTGTCTGAGCGGCAAGGCCGCCGCCCCATCTGCTGAAGCCTTGCGAGTGTAAAGTGAGAATTATTTAGGGCAGGAGCTGACATTTGCCACTTTTCAGGGACGTGCCATCTGCCCGCCACTGCGAAACGCACGGGCCTGTTGCCAAGTCTACAGGCGACTCACCGGCCCCCTCCAGGCCTGGGCGACCTCCGCCAAGGGGAGGCTTCCCGTGGAGGGGGGTCTGCCTGCATCGTCGCGAGGGTGCCAGCAAGCCCCCCGCCTCTGTGCCCCCACAGACCTTGCTCCCACAAAGCGGATGCACAGTCCGCGTCGCTGAAGGGACGAGGCTGCCAATGAGCCTGCAGACCGCTGGGCACAACACAGGGGAGGCAGCGAGTGGGCATAGGAGAGGGGCGGGGGGCTAGGAAGCTCCAAGTTGACTCCTGGGTTTGGGGGCCAGGGGCTTCGCTGATCTGCTGCGCTGGGCTTTGGGGACTGCAGTTCAGGGAGTGACGCCAGAGGGAGATCTTCTTCGGGCGGCCGCTGCTGCTGTCCGGGTGGAGAGGACAAGCAGGGACAGAAAGGATCAGGGGAAGCGCAAACCCTCGTTCCACCCACACGCGCTGTAATGGCAGATCCCGGACCTGCCCGCCGCGCCGAGGGAGCCCCGTCCCAGACGCCCCGCGGGGCTCAGGGACCCCAAACACGGAGAAGAGGGGGTTTGCAGGAGAGCCAGCCCAGCTTTAGTGCAGCTTGGACCGGCTGGGTCTGGAGGCCGTGCGGGCAGCGCAGGCGGCCCCGGGAGCTCCTGGACAATCCCGCCTGCGGGCGCAAGCCACCTGTCTGCAGCCACCACAGCAGCGGAGCCACGGGGACCGGGACCGAAGAGTGGGTCACGGCAACAGAGGAAGGGACGGCGGGAGGGGGACAGGAAAGGAGACAGCAGCCGGGGCCCCAGCAGGGGGCCCAGAGATTCGGTGTCTGCCGGACGGTCCCGCTGGCCCCGTGGCCTCTGAAGCAGCACGGTGGGGCGTGCCGGGCTCACAGTCCCTGAAGAGCCGCCGACCGTGAGCCGAGGAAGAAATGAGGCGGAGCCTCTCTCAGGGCGCCTCACAGCGGAGGCAGAGCCGGGACACCCCGAGCCCCAGGGGGCGGGAGCCGCCCTGGGCTGGAGCAGGAGCCCAGGCCGAGCTGAGGCCGCGCAGCCAGTCCCGCTGGGACGGCCGCCAGGTGCTGGTGCGGCGGTTGACTCGAGGCCCAAGGCACCTGGCCCACCTGCGCGGCCTGCGGTGAGGTGCGTCTGGAGGGCGCGGGGGACAGGACCCCAGTGCGCGCCGTGATGGCGGTGGCCAGAGGCGGGCCTGGAGGGCGGCAAGCGCTTGCCCCAAGGACGGAAGAAAGAAGTCTGGGAGCTCCCACCAGGGCCGCGGCAAGCCCGGCTCCTGCCCGGAGCAGGGCCGCTGGGCACGGACGCCACCGCGGGGCGGACTGTGCAGACCGAACGCCCACAGCGAGGAGGTCAAGGCGCGGACGCAGCGGGCGCGCCCGTCCCGCGGCCTCAAACGCTCGTGTCCCGACGCCGGTCGCGGCTGCTGGGGTCTTTCCACCCGTGCTGACCGGGCCTGCCCACCGCGTCGTAGCGGCCTGCGCAGTCCCCGCGCACCGCTGGGGCTCGGAGTCCGGGCGGCGGGGCGTGGCCTCCGGGAGTCGCCTTCCAGCCCCGCCCGCGGCGGCCTGGGGGGCGGGAACTACAGCTCTGGGGGTGCCCCGCGGCGTCCGGGGCGCGGCGTCGCGGACGCTCTCCGAGCGCCTCCCCACCGACGCCAGGCGCCCGGGCGTCCCCGAGCTCCACCGAGCGCCTTGGAGCAACGCTGGGCGGCCCGAGCGGCTGTGCGCGCGGAGGCTCCGGTCCCCTTCCAGGCCCGCGGCTCTGCCGCGCCCGCCGAGGCCCCGCGGCGCAGGCCCCGGGAGTGCGCTCGGGGACGTGGGGGGCGAGGCCCGCTGCGCAGCGCCGCTGACCGGGGGTGCCGTGGCTGGGCGGGCGGAAAGAGGATCATGGAGCAGAGCTCTTGGGCTTGACTGGAAAGGAGGTGGCGGGAAAGGAAGAAATCGAGGTGACCTTTATTTTTTGCCTCGCAGGTGGGGTGCCGCGGAGTGGCCACAGCTGGAAGAAAGGCTGTGTGGGGGTGACATTCACTTGCGCCTTTCTCTGGTGCGTGACGCCCGCCAGGCGTCCGAGCGAGCTGAGCAGCAGGAGAGAGGAGAGCCGAGCAGCAGGAGAGAGGAGTGCCGGGCAGGGGAGGGCGCTGAAGCACAGGTGCGTGGGGGGACACCGGGCACCAGATTGGGGTGGCAGTGGGGTGAGCCGGGCTGAGCAAGCGCCACCCGGTCGGCGCGAGCCCTGAGCCTTGGAGACGGAGCCTGGTGCCAGGTGCTGGCCCGGGTGGGCCGGGGGAGGGGTGGCGTGATGACCCAGCGCCGCCTCGCCCCGGTGGAGCCGGAACTGAGGCGCGACCCTGGATCTGGAAGAGGCGGCCCTGGGGGCTGGAGGGGCAGACCCCAGCCGGGAGGAGCGCGAGGGAGGAGTGACGGGCTGCTGCTTCCGCGGAGGACAGCAGAGGGGAAGGGCATGTCGGTGGGGGCCTGGCCAGCCCCTCCAGACCAGCCCGGCACTGTGGGTGCTGAGGGGAGACTAATGATGCTGGGGTGGGGGGCCGGAACCCAGGGCCCGGAGGCGGGCTGGCCTCACACCGCGCGGGGGCGAAGGCAGGTCAGGCAGGCCGGACAGCCGGTGTGGCCGGCAGAGGGCGGCCCTGCTGAGCACACCCTCATGCCCAGGGCCTGCGACATGGCCATGCCTAGTGGGAGGGGAGGACTGAGGCATGTGGAAGGAAGGGGGAGGCGGGGGTCGGCGGGAGCACGATGGTGGAGGTCAGCGTGTGGCCGGCTTTGAAGGTGGCGGCAGGGGGCTTTGGCCGAGGAAGGTGGGCAGCCCTGAGGGAACAGGAAGGACGGGCCTCCCACAGGGAGGGGATCTCAGCCTGGGGGTCCTGGCCAGCCTTGCCGTCCACAGAACGCGAGCGAAGAATTTTGTTAGCCCCTCCCCCCCATTTGTGGCGACCTGTTACGGTGGCCCTAGGAAGGGGCGATGGCGGCTGGGGTTTGGGGCGGGGAGGATGCAATTCTCCAAAACGGTGAAGCTACCCGGGGCCAGAGCGAGAGGGGGCTTCGGAGGGCATGTGGCGGGGGCAGGCGGTCCCAGGCCGCGCGGTGGGCGAGGCTGGCAGTGGGCACTGCTGGGAGCCACTTACGCTCCTGAGAAAGAGGCTGCTCTGGGCTTGGGGACTAGAGCAGAGGTGGGGGCCTGGGCCGAGCTCGGGGTTCAGGTCAGCTCAGACCTTGGGAAGGCCCTGGTCCCAGGGGCCGCTCCCTCGTCAGTCTGCCGCTTGCCCACCTGAGCCCTGCACTCCCCGTGGCCCCTTCCAGGGCCGCTGGGTGGGTGGACAGGTGTGGGCTTGAGAGCTGCTCCTCCCAAACGGGCCCTGGCTGTGCTCCCAGTGGCCTCTGGTGCTGCTGGGGCAGAGCTGGGGGGCCTGCCCTCCGCTGCGTGCCTGGGGACACTTCCCACATCAGCCGCCTGGGAGCACACTCCGTGAGTAGTGCACCCCCTTATGGACTGCCCCCCACCCCGCCTCCTCTCGTCAAATGAAGCCCCATCAGGTTGGGGGCGGCGCCCGAGGGCTGAGATGGAGCCACAGGGCGCGGCACCCCTCAAGGGGTGCTCTTGGGGAAGATGCTTTGCAGCCAAGGCACCAGGCCGCAGTCCAAGTGTCAGCCCCAGTCTGGGCTCTGCCACAGTGAGAGCAAGCTGCTCTGGGGGCCTGGAGCTGGCCACCTGTGGCAGTGACCGCTGAGCCTGACCACAAGCTGCCTGCAGGCCCTGAGGGCAGTCTCCGCCCCACACCCTCCTTCCAGACAGCCACCTCCTCGGCCCACCTGCCCTTGGGTCTGCGCTGCCTGGGGCCATGCACATGGGCTCTGAAGGAGGCTTTTGAGAGGAACTGGGGGTGGGGAGGCAAAACCCCTCAAAATCCCCAAACCATGCGACTAGCAGTCAGGTGCTTGCTTCAGTCCTGGAAGCTCGTGAGCCAGAGGACGGTCTGGGCCGGCCGCCGCCCTCTTGCTCCGTTACGTGGAGACCGCGTCTGCAGCAGGCGCCCTCCAGGATGCCTGGGAGCCTGGGGAGAGGCCAGGCCGAGGGCCAGACAGGGAGGCCCGCCTGGAATGCGGGGGTGACAGCACAGGGCAGGTGGATTGGAAAGCCCCCCACCCCAGGCAGTGCACACAGCACATCGGGACACCCCACCGTTCAGGAACCGCAGAGGGGGGCTCACGCTCCAAAGTCCTTTATTGACTAAGGCCGGGACACTTCACGGCCCCCTAGTACAAGCGCAAGAGTGCTAAGTGCAAGCCGAGCCGAGCACCTCCCTTCTCTGCCCGTCTGGACCAGCAGCCCGGCCCGCGCCCCGGCCGAAGGGCCAAGTTCAAGCTTCTCCTCAAGCCAGGGCTGCCGCTGCCCGGACACTAGTGCCCAGTGGCCGGGACGGGCTCAGCGCTACTCTAGTCCACTCCAGTACCTTGTGCCGGACCACAGTGCCCGTGCAGGCTGCGACAGGCAAGCAGGAGCGCCCTGGCGCCTCCACAGCGGCCTCCCCGTGCCTGGCGCTCCCCCCTCCCCCCCGGGGCTGCGGGGTCCATAAGGTCACTCCCTCAAGAAACAAGGGAGGGGCATGACAGCGGTCATCCGGGGCTGCCCAGCAGGCCTTCCCGCAGAGGAGGGCGGCAGGCACGCGAGCCATCCAGGTCTCTGTCCCACCACACCTGGTGCCCGGGCCCAAGGCTGGCTGGGTCACCACGGCCTCCAGACGCTCTGGGCCAAGCGGGCGGCTGTCAGGCTGCCCAGGGCAGCAGGCACCAAGTCCAGCCCCTCGGCAGGAGCCCTGCTCAGTTCGGCCTCCGGGGCCTCCTCCAGGTCAGAGCATGGGTCGTCGCTGGGGCCCTGGGGGCTAGGCAGCGGGGACCCCAGGGCCCCTCCTGCCGGCCAGCTGCTGTGCCCTGGGGTTCCCGCGGGCCCCGCCAGCGCATCCCCCAGCAGGTCCCGGAAGCTGCTGCCCTCGCGCAGCGGCATCGACTCTAGTAGGTGGTTCAGGAGCTCGGCTGCGACGGTGGCGTCGATGGCCTGGCACGTGGACACGAACGTGTGCACCTCGTGCATGCACTGGATGTACCCGGCGGCGAAGCGCTCGCTGGCTTCTGCCTGCAGCTGCTCGCGCTCTGCGCCCAGGGGTGGGAGGGAGAGAGCAGCGCCCCGCACGGTGAGGGTGGCCGCAGTGGTCTGGCCTGCCCAGCCCACGGGGACCCGGCTCGCCCAGGAGACGCGGGGGCGCGCCCAGCTCCTGGGGGAGCCCGAGCCGCCAACAGCACGGCGGCGGGGGAGGTCCTCCATACAGGGGCGGGGCGGGCCGGGCCGGGCGAACGCGCCCCGCGACCGGGTGGCAGGCGCCCGCGCCCCCACCCGCGCGCCCCGCCGCCACTCACCGCGCGCCCGGCCCCGCAGCGCGCCCTGCACGCGCCGCACCGTCAGCTCCAGCACCTCCGCGTTCTCCAGCTTGGCCTGTACCTGCGGGGCGGAGCGCGCGGTGAGGCCGGGCCAGGGCCGGTCTCGACCCCCGCGTCGCCCGGCCGTCCGGGGGGCCCGCCGCACCTCGGCGCCCGCCAGCAACAGCCGCAGCTCCTGCAGGCTCTCGTTGATCCGCGCGCGCCGCTTCTTCTCCACCAGGGGCTTCCGGGCCTGCGGGAAGCGGGCGACTGAGCGCCGGTGCCCCGCGGCCCCGCCCGCCCGCGGCCCCGCCCGCGGCCCCTTCGCACCTTGCGGTCCCCCCGCGCCTCCCAGCCGTCCCCATCCTCCCTGCCCGCGCGCTCTCGGCCCGGCGCCTGGGGCGGAGTCATGGCCGCGCCGCGGGAGCGCGGGGAGCACCCGCGCCCGGTCCTGGGGGTCCTCCGCCGGGCGCCGCCCGCCCTCTTTATAGCACCTCATTTGCATCTCAATGCGCCCATTGGTCTCGCGGGCCCCGAGCCGCCGGCCGCGAGCCGAGCGGCGGCCAATGGGAGCGGCGCGCTTTGTCCGGCCCAGCCGCCGGGTCGGTGGGCAGCTGGCGGGGCGGGGCCCGCGGGCGTGGCCCCCGGCCTGGCCCCGCGCGGCCCCCGCGGTGGGGCGGGCGCCCGAGGGCGGTGGTCCCGGGGTCTGCCGCCGGCCGTGCAGGTGCCCTTCCCCAGCCTGCGCCAGCCCCGGGCGGCTGCGTGGGGCGGGAGCGCCTCCATCTGCCCACTTGCTCATTCGTGCGCTCGCGGCGCCCCGAGAGAAGAGCGAGACCGGGTGCCGCGCCCCGCAGGCAGAGCCACAGTCGAGGCCGCTGTCCTGGAGCGGGCAGCGCTCCGGCGGGCGGCCCCGAGCCCCCGGGAAGCGCCGGCCGGGTGGGAGCGGTCCCGTGGCCTCCGCGCGTTCCCGCGGACCTGTGGGTCCTGGCACCGACTCGAGCCCCGACTCCACCCTACTCCCGCGGGAGAGCCTCGCGGAGCAGGGCCCCGGCCCGCGGCCGCTCCTCCTCCAGGCTCCCCGTCCATGCCCCTCCTGGCCTTAGCAGTCCCCCCCACCGCCAGCCTCCGTTTCTTTCCCGGTCATCTTCTCGGTTGTCCCATACGCCCCCATCTCCCCCTACCCG
>PVIJ01013431.1:0-36195 GCA_004024925.1 Scalopus aquaticus
CACCCCCCGGCCCACCTCCTCGGTCGCCACCCCCCCAGCCGCCCCCATGCGCACGGCTCCCGGACCTCGGCTCCCGCCACGCCACCCCGACCGAGCCCTGGGAGCCCCGATCGCGCGGCCCCCACACCCCTGCCCGCTGCCGCCCGGGTCCTTACTCGAACATGGATGCGGCGCGGCGGGCGTGCCCAGCCGCCGGGCAGGGCTGGGCCCGGCTGAGCGGGGCTGGGCTGAGCTGGCGGTCCCCGCCGAGCACCAGCCTCTCCGTCTTCGGCCAACGCCCCCACCCGCGCCCGCGCCGGCCCCCAGCCCCGGGCTGCCAGCACAAAAGGCCGCAGCCGCCGGAGGCCGCGGCGCGTCAGCGCACCCCCTTCCTGCCCCCGCCCCGTCGCGTCACGGCGCCGCCCCCCTGCCCCCCCTCCCCCGCCCCCGCCGGGAAGGAGCGGGAGGGACCAGCAGGCTGGGGAGGCCTAGCAGGCTCGGAGACTGCGGAGGCAGACAGTGGGGGGCAGCGAGGGGGTGCCTGCGGGAGGGGGGGGGGTGTGGGGGGGGAGAGCTGGTGTGCCTACGCCAGGAAGGGGTGGCAAGAACTGGCTGAGGCTCAGAGCCCAGGGGCAGTTAGAGACAGAGGGACTTGGGGCGCAGGGGGAGAAAGAGAGGCGGACACATCTCTTCAGAGACCTAAAGAGAAAGCGATGAACAGCGGCGAGAAGGGATGACAGAGAGAGAAAAGCAGGGAGACAGCCTCGATTAAAACAAAGCACCTCCAAGCAGTCCTCTTAGCACAGGCTGCCTCCTTGAAAGGGGTTCTCGGCTCCAGTTCTGCCCCTGGACCGGAGGTCCCTGCTCGCCTGGGAGGAACCTGAGAGGTGGGGCGGGGCTGGGGGTGGGATGGAGACCGGGAAACCGAGGTGCTGGGCTTGTGTGAACTGAGGACTTGGCTTTAGGGGGCCGGGTCCCTAGGCCACTTCCCCCTCCCCCCCAGTCTCTGAGCCCCCTGCGTTGGAGCGGCCCATTACAGTCCCAGTCCCCATCCACCACACCAAGTTAGAACTCAAACTCCTTGGCCCATCCGCTGTGACCTTGGGCAAGTCACCACAATCCTGGACACCCTCCCCACTCTGCAGTAAGCACTTACCTGTGAACAGCTCAAGGTGGGAAGTGAGTTCTCGAGGTCACAGGGCAGAAGGCTGCAGACTTGGGCGCCACAGGTCTCCGAACCATAGCCTGTGCCATCTGCAGCGGTTACCCGAGTCTGCCCCAGACCACCTCAGAGCTCCTGGCGGTCCCCCTACACCGGGACCACCACCCACCCCTCGCTGCTGCAAAACCTCCATTTAATCCTTCTTGGAGCCTCACATCCTCTACTCCTGACCCCCCTCAAAAAAAAAATAATAATCCACCAGATTTTTCCATTTTGGTGAATTTTGGTGAATGGAAGGCCTAAAACTTTTGTCTTTCCTAACGCTTCTGTGTTCCTCATGCCCCGTCCAATCCCTCATCAAGCCCTATGGGCTCAACCCACAAAATCTCTCCAGAATCTAAACTCTTCTCCCCTCCACTGCCCCCGGTAACAGTCCACTGTATCCCCACCCCCATGTATGACATTTTACCATTTTCACTTCATTTTCTTTTTAAAAAACAAAGGAAAGATTGCAGTGACAGCTAAAGGCCTCGTGTCTCTGTCTCTGTCCCCAAAGTACTCACTAGCCTGAAGGCCCCGTGTGTTCCTCCCTTCTCTGTATCAGGAACATCCACCAATACAGCCTATTGTTCCATGTCTTTTAAGAAGATAACAGACTGAGGCTCTTACTGTATCATTTTGCAACTTGCTTTCCCCCTCATTGTTTCTGAGATCTCTCCATGCTCACAGCGCTGGACTTCATAAAGTTAGCTCTCAGGGAGGGTCGACTGTTGGCAGAAGCCACAGTGGCTATTTCTATTCAGGGCCGGTGGAGGGCTTTCCTCTTTTCCCCGAAGCCTTGAACCTCCCAGTTCCTGTCTCCTGGTGCCAGACGGAGTGTTTCTTTGCAGAAATTTAAATTGTTTTTTGCCCAGGAGCTGCAACAGGAAATACCTTTCACAGTGGCTTTCAGTACACACATGGACATACACGCAATGTCACAAATGGTGTGGGAAACCACACTCACTCGCTACGTCTCGTGCACAGTGGCGGTCACGTCTATCCTTCTGTTTGGGGGAGAAGTATTGATTGCAATGCATTGGAATCCTGGCCCTTAAGTGGGTCAAACCCCCAGTTTGAAAAACACTGGGCAGATGGAAGGGGGTGTCCACCCCAGGCTCCGTAAGCGGTGCCGAGCTGGGCTGCGCTGCCTGTCCCAGCGCACACTCCCAGTTGCCTGTTTCTGTTTGTGCGTCGATCTCACAACCTCTATCAAGCGCCTGCGGGGCTCAGCCTCCGTCCATGTGTCAGTGCTGACTCTCCCTCTGCACTCCACCTGGACGACAGCCACAGGGAACCCACCCTCCAGCCTGAGTCCCGCCAGAGAACCCATGTCCCATCCCACCCCCCAGATCTCACCTGTCCCAAGATGAACTCTCCAGGTCAGGGGTCCTCGGCCGCTGCGAGCGCCGGAGAGTTGGAGTACAAGGGGGTGACTCCCCGTCACTGGATGGCGTTATGTGAATAGAGGGCACTTCCAGGAGCCTCCAGGGCTCAGGAGCCAGGACCCCGGTCCTGCCACCCTGTGGCTGCGGGCTCTGCCACCGGGCTGGGGGCACAGGCGAGTCCTGTGCCCCCTCTGGAGCCAAGGGAGGTGCCCAAGGCAGCAGGGGCAGTAGCTCAGCCATCGGGAGGCTGCTGCCTGCTCGGCTCGGGGTCTCGGACAACAGCGTGGTCTCTGGGGAAGAAAAGAGAGAGGTGAAGAGAGAACCCCGACCAAGTCCTGCCCCTCACCACCTCCCTTTGCTACTCCGCTGAGAGATAAAGCAGTTAACAGTATACTGTGGGGGACAGAGAGGCCTGGGTGGGTCAACACCCCCCTTCATGACCCCAGTCTGCTTCCCCTTCTGGAAACTGGGGAGTCTTGTAGCGACATCCTGGGGTAGCTGGCAGCGTCCAAGAGTCCAGGGCCCAGCACACAGTAGGTGCACAGTGAACGTCCGTCCCAGCCCCCGTAATAGGGGTTATTTTTTCTGCGCATTCACCAGGGCCAAGTGTGGGCTTTGCGAAACACCTATCACCACAGCTTCCTTCCACATGCAGAACCAGGAAGGGGCCAGGCCTGCGTGGGCCCAGAGACCTGGGTCCTGGGTAACGGTGGAGCAAGTGGTGAAGAGGCAGAATTCAGGATTTCCCCTCCCTGTTTGCTCAGCAGTTGCCCCTCCCAAGACAAACAAAAGGAGGTGGCAGGCCAGGCTGCCTTCTCCTCAGCTGGAAGAGAGCCAGTCCTGTCCTGCTGAGGCAGCTGAGGTAATGAAGGCCACCAGGACTAGGGAGACTGAGTCTGCCTGTCCTCACGGAGAGCACAGCCAGCGCTGCCAGGCACCCGCTGCCCAGGGAGTAGGGAGGGAAGGCCCAGGTTGGGGAAAGACCCTGCAGGCCAGGCCCAGAGCCCTTCCCAAGCACCTCGGTACCTTACCTTATGGCTTCTTCTTCCTTCTGTGCTCCCAGGGTTCAGATTTCCAGAGTAAGAGCAGCAGAGCAGGCCCTTCCCTCCCCCAGGAGTGCTGGCTGGGCCGGAGAGTCACGACCTTGCAGGCCAGAATAGCTTGTTCAGCTGGAGTCGAGTTCCCCTCTGGCCAGCTGTTCCTGGGAGAAAGGGCAGAGTGGGGGTGGGGGTGCTCAGGCCACAGAGCACCTGATGTGGGGCCATCTTGCCCTTCTCTCCAGACCGCCCAGTTGAGGAAGGCGCTGTTCTCACCCTGGGCCTCAGTTGGCCCGTGTCTCTGTCAGCCGACAGCCAGCCACAATGTGGCTTCTGTCTCCACGACTCTCCTAGAATTGCTCCTCCAAGTAGTCAGCCGTCACCCCAGGTGACCAAATCGGAGCCGTTTTCCAGTCCACACCCTCCCACCCTGCCCTTAGAGGCAGGCACCTGGCTGTAAGGACCCTCTTCCTTCCCGGAGGTCCTCACGACCTCTGAGATGGCCCAGTTTCTGGCTGTCCTACTCTGCTGACAGTACCATCTTGCTTGAGAACAACCTCATCTCCAAGACCTGGTCTGTAAAGGCTGGTTTTCCCCATGCTGGGTCTGGGCATTTTCCGCTACTTTTCCGTTTTTATTAACAATAATAGGATATCTATAATCCTTTAGTTACAAAGAATAACAGTGAAATGAACCCAACACCCCACCCAATTTGAGAACCAGCATATCATTGGTGAGTAACCCCCCCACTAGGCCCCTCCCCATGCCCCTCCTCCACCCAAGCACTGCCTCCTTTCCAGAGGTCTCCATGGCCCCTCATTTGACAATTATCATTCTCTCACATTTTTTAAATTAATTTATTTTCTTACATCATTGTTAGTTTTTAGACAGTATTTGATTTCTCCCCTCTGGTGTAGTGCCTATAGTTCTCCCTCCACTCCACCACAGCACCCATGATCCATCAACACAGTCCGCTGTGCTCTTCCCTCCCCTGTTTTGGCCCCTTTCCCTCCCACTCCGCTGCTGTGTGCCTCAGATCTGTAGTCAGCTTCTTCTGATCCTTTGTTCGGTTCCCCTACATTCCACCTATAAGTGAAAACATCTGATATTTTTCTTTTTCCTTCTGACTTATTTCACTGAGCATAATTCCCTCCAGCTCCATCCATGATGCTGCAAATGACATGAGTTTGTCCTTTTTGATGACTGAGTAGTATTCCATTGTGTACACAGACCCATCATCTTGATCCAGTCATCTGCCTTGGGGCATTTCCATATCTTGGCCATTGTGGATAGTGCTGCAATAACAGAGTACAGGCTTCCTTTTGAATTAGTGTTTTTGTGTCCTTTGGGTGGATTCCTAGGAGTTCCTGGGTCATACAGTTGCTCCATTTTTAGTGTTTTGAGGGTCCTCTTACAGCTTTCCATAGTGGCTGGACCAGTCTGCATTCCCACCGGCAGTGCAAGAGAGTTCCTTTTCCCCCACATCCTCACCAGCATTGACGTTTCTTTTTTTTTAAATTATTTTACTTATTTATGCATACAAGAGGGGGTGGTGAGAGGGTTCACTAGAGACGGAGTGGGGAGCAGAACAAGAGGATCTACTGAAATACACTGCTGAGAGGAGAAGCAGGCGAGACAGGAGAGGTCTGCTGCGCCATGTGGGTTACCTCCCTGGCCGGGGATCGAACTCCTGCTGCAGTGGCTGGCGATAGCTTCATAGTGCTGGGACTTAACCCCCTGTGCCACTAGGGAGGCCCAGCATTTGTTGTTTCTGTTTGTTTGTTTTCTGGCATGGGCCATTCTCACCAGTTGAGGTGGTATCTCATTGTGGTTTTGATTTGCATTTCCCTGATTTTAAGTGATGCTGAACATTTTTTCATGTGCTTGTTGGTCATTTTCAGGTCTTCTTTAGAAAAGTGTCTTTTAGGCCTTCTGCCCATTTTTTGACTGGATTGTTTGCTCTGCTTTTGTTGAATTGTGTAAGCTCTTTGGAGATCTTTGGTATCTGTCCCTTATCAGTTGTAGGGTGTACAAATATTTTCTCCCAGGCAGCAGGGTTGCTGTCTCTTTTGCTGTACAGAAGCTTTTTAGTTTGGTGTAGTCCCAGCTCTTTATCTTCTCCTTTGTTTTCCTGGCTTCTAGGGATACGGACGTTTCTGCCTATGTTTTCTCCTCTATACTTTATAGTTTCAGGTATTACATTCAAATCTTTGATCTATTTTGAGTTGATTTTGTGTATGGTGTGAGCTAATGTCTAGTTTCATTTTTTGCATGTGACCCTCATATTTTTCAGTTTTTCTTTTTTTATCACATTGGCACAGCTCCCTCCACAATGAATTTTTAGTTGTACTTGCTTTTGAACTTGATAAAACGGGATCCTCTTGCATATCTTCTGTGACTTGTATTTGTCACTCTACTTCTGAGTTCCTCCCTAGGGTGCAGGTAGTCAGACCCCACCTGCTTCTCAGCTCTGCACTATCAGGGGACACACCACCACTTACGAGCCCATTTTTCCTGTCCATGGGCTGTTTCTGGGCTTGTGCTCTGATGAACAGAGCTGCCCTGAATGTTCCTGCTGTTGATGGAATCTTAGAGTAGAAAAGTTTAGGACAGGGGCCTCCCTGGTGGAGCAAGGGGTTAAGTCTCAGCACTATGAAGCTGTCCGCAGCCACTGCAGCAGGAGTTCGATCCCCGGCCAGGGAGCTTCCCACATGGCACAGCAGACTTCTCCTGCCTCGCCCGCTGCTCCCCTCAGCAGTGTACTTCAGCAGATCCACCTGTCCTGCTCCCCACTCTGCCACTGGTGAATCCTCTCACCACCACCCCACCTCTGGCCTACACCCCAGCTCTTGTATGCATAAATAAATAAATCTTAAAAAAAAAAAAGTTTAGGACGGAAGGTCTTACAAGGAAAGACACCAGAGGTGGGGAAGGGATGATTGATGAATCTTGGACTAAACCTGGCTATGGAAGTTTCCAGGTATTTAAGGTGGGATCAGAAAAGATTATCAGTGAGAGGTGGGGGCAGAGAGGATAACCAGTCCTAGATCAACCCAATCTGACCCCAAAGGGAAACTTTCCACCATAATTCCATCAAGGAACATTATGAAAGAACACCCTTGCCCTAGCAAAAGGCAATTCTTGTTCTTTAAGACTGCCCATCTGCGTCTATGCAGGCATCTCTTTCTTTTTTTACTTTCCTCAATAAACTTGCCGTGTGCTGATGAATGGGAACATCTGCTGAATTCTTTCTCAGAGGTACCCGGGCACCCCATGCACTGAACCCCATCACCCGAACTCCGTCAGCACCAACAGCTGTCTTTACTGAGTTCTCCAGTATATCCCCATAGGATCACCCCCCAGGTCCTAGGTTTGCTAAGGTCACTCGCTGTCTGTGCTCAGGAGATTTTAAAGTGTGGGAAAATGCACGTCGTGTGGAAGTCACCCCAGCCAGCGGGGAACACGCTCTGGCGTCCAAGGCGCGTCTGAAGTGTGGCCATCACCCCAGCCGGACCTCGGAAAAATGATCTTTCTTGTCAAGTTCACTCATCACTTTTGTTAGATGTTTTTCTCTTGGCATTTTGTATCTGTTAAAATGCTTTGGGTGTGAGAAGGACAGTACACACAGGGGCCGCCTCCCCAACAAAACCTCCCCTCCCTTCCACATGAGCTCTGTCCTGCCGTCTGCGAACCTCTTCCCTTGCTTTTCGGGAGAGTTTTACTACTGGGACACTTTATTTCCAAACACCCTAGTTTAGTTTTGCCTGTTTTGGAGCTTCCTATAAGGGGAAGAACTCAGTTTACATGCTTTTGTATTTGGCTCTGTTCATTTAGCATTATGTGTGCAAACCATCCACATAACTGGTGTGTAGCTGAAATATTTTCATTTTTATTATCAGGTAGTATTCCACAAGGGAAATGAAGTGTGGATAAGCACCACTATTTAATTATTGGTTACATGAATGGACATTTGATAGCTTTTCATTTTGGACTATTAAAAATAGTGCTGCTCTGAACATTCTTTTGTATGTCTCCGTTCCTCTTTGTCTGTCTGCCTTCCTCCATCCCTTATATCCATCCTGACATCTATCCAGATTGAAAGCCTGCCTTCCTTCCCTCCTTCCTTCTTTCCTTCCTTTCTTCCCTCTCTCCTTCCTTCCATCCATTTTTCCATCCATCCATCCATCCATCCATCCTTCCCTCTCTTCTTCATTGCCTCCCTTCCTCTCTCCCTCCTTTCCTCCCTTCCTCTCTTCTTCCCTCCCCCTTCTTTCCCTCTCTCCCTCCCTCCCTTCCATGAGTTTCAGAGCTTCATGGGTGCATTTGTTTCACCCTGTGCAAAACCCACGCTATCTTAATGATATATACGCAGTTTTATAATTAGTCCTGCTATGTGGATGGAAAGTCCCCCCGCCCTGCTCTTCTGTAAGAATCCCTTGGATCTAGTGTCAGAGGCTTCTCGCAATATGCACGATCCTTCCCTGACAGTTCATTTTAGGGACCGGGCTCAGCCCATGTTCTACCAACTGAGAGGAGAGCGGGAGAGTGAATGGAGATAATGTTTTGCAGAAAAACATCCAGAGTTCTCTTTTGGAAGCCTTGTTCAGGTGGACTCCAGATGGGGAGGTCCAATGGGCAGCTGGCCAGAGACGAGGACCGGCCCAGAGTCCCCCGCGTGTAGCTGGTCACCCATGCCAAGACACCGCTGTCCCTCTCCTCACCTGGCACACCTTTCCCAGGACCGCCCTTCTCACCCGGCACAGGATCCCTCACTGTCCTCAAGAGGCAGCAAGGTTGACCCAGTCTCCCTGAGGGTGGCGTTACACGGGGGACTGGGCCCACAGTCCGTGTTCTCTTTACCTTTTCTGATTTCCACCACTGCGGAGAGATTTCCGAATATATTCCTGGGGGCGTTAAGGCTGGGGCAAAAGGAAACACGTCAGACCCTAACGTCCTCGGGAGATAGGAAGGACAGGCGTGTGGGAGGAAAATCTCAACTAGCACAGGGCTGCCGAAGACGGCCCACGAGAGGCCCCAGGGCTGCCCCTCCTGAACACTCCGGGGGTTGACAGCCACCTGCCTCTTATCCCATTTTTTCCGCCTTCCCACGTCCTGTGGGGCAGGGTCACGAGCTCGCCCCCGAGACTCCAGCGCTGATGCCCAGATGCAGCCCACTGCACCTGCTGGGTGGGCGCTCAAGCGTGGGCTTGTGCGTTTCTGGCAAATGATAAGCAATAACATGCTGTCTGCAACTCCCCAGACACGTCAAGATTTCCCGGCTGCCCATGTCTGGTTGCTGTGACCTGTGACCTCTGGTCGCGCCTCCGAGGGCGTCCACGTAGTTCTGGTAAGGGCTGTCTTACCAAATCTCACCCACGCTTTCTGTTTGCGGAAGGTTTTCTCCCCAGGGGTGTCTGATTTTAATAAATGCCTTCCCACACTCTCCACCCTGGGAAATCCCCACTTCTCTGATGTCCTCCCCTTCAATACTTTGTGCGCGTGGTGAGTTTCCTCTCTTGGATGGATCGAGCTCCGAGCTCCTTGTCCACAAAACAGAGGCCTTCCCAGGTGCTCACTGGATGTCCGGGGCAAGTGGACAGTTCCCTCCCTGCTACCCTCCCCCTCGCCTGCAGTGCTCGGTGGGGGGGGTCTCTGGTCCTGGGACCCACTGCTGTGCGTATCCAGCACCTTGGGGCCGAGTGCTGGTGCTGCTGTTCTCTGAGCAAGCACGCCCAGTCCTTCAGCCTTCGGCCTGCGCTGTCTGGGAGGCGCTCCATGCCCCTGGGTGCCCAAGGACCCAGCACCTAAACCAGGCCAGGGCAGGGCTTTGGGCATTTAGTCATTCAGAGCCGTACAGACTGCTTCCCATGGTTTTTTCCTTCTTCTGTTCCCTCCCCAGCACCTTTTTTTTTTCTGTCTTGCCTTCTCATTTTTTATATTTTATTCCCACCCTAAGAACTGTGAGGAGTGGCCCAAGATACGGTCTAAGGAAGATGGACTGATCTGTTTCTTCAAACCTCAAGAATTGCCTTCTTCTGAACTTGCGGGTTCATTTATGCAAGGACTTGTCAGCACCACATGCTTTTTCTGTAGAAAAGAACTATTTGGGGGGGCCTCCCTGGGGGCGCAAAGGATTAAGTCTCAGCACTATGAAGCTATTGCCAGCCACTACAGCACGAGTTCGGTCCCTGGCCAGGGAGCTTCCCACGTGGCACAACAGACCTCTCCTGTCTCACCCGCTGCTCCCCTCAGCAGTGTTTTTCAGCAGATCCGCCTGTTCTACTCTCTGCTCTGTCTCTGGTGAATTCACTCACCCCCGCCCCCCCTCCCCCGCTCTGGCCTACACCCTAGCTCTTGAATGCATAAATAAATAAATCTTAAAAGAAAAAACTGTTTGGGATTTATAAAGCTTGATGGAACTTCCAGCCCACATTGCACCCAGACTGGGAACTCTTCCAGGAAACTTCTAGATACCAGAGGCTTCATTTCAGCAGGGCCGATGGGGAGCCTCTTGATAAACATCTATGATTTTCTAGGCTGTCTTCCCTCCCACTGACACACAACACACATTCTTGGCTGCTCTTCTAGAAAATGGAATTAAGCCACAGATAGACACGCCCCTGCAGTCAAGTTTACAATCCCCCATCTGTGAAGTGGAAAATGGTAGCACCCACCCTAGAGGGGCTGAGAGAATCTACCGAGATAACAGAAGTAAACAGTGGGTGCCCATCAGTGTCTCAGCTGTCATTGTATGTTCCTGGGCTGGGGAGTTTGTAAGATCCTAGAATGGGGAGGTGGTGGGACCCTCGGGTGGGGAGATGGTGGGTCCTGGGGTGGGAAGGTTGAAGGGGCATCTATAGATGCTGATCTCAACAACCACATGTTCCAAGAGGCTGGGAGAGATGGAGCTAGAAGTGTGAAAATTCTAGGATGGTCATCCTGGCACCGTATTGGTTTTGTTTAGCTCTGGGAGTTTTTTCACATCACTTGTCAGGTAAATTCTTAAAATGAGAAGTGCTTGTTTCCAAATAGACCAACCCAGGAGGATTGAAGTGGAAAGATTTTATTTTGTTTCACAGTCAGGCCAGTGAGGAGAATCCCCCAAATAGGGTGGGTTTTGTTTTCAGCTTTCTGTATTGGAATTGTGCATATCTTTGGCTTTTATTTGTAAATATTTTAGAATCTTTAATGTGGCTAATTTTATTTTTTTAAGATTTACTTATTTATTTATGCATACAAGAGCTGGGGCGTAGGCCAGAGGGGTGGGGTCTGAGAGGATTCATCAGAGACAGAGTGGGGAGCAGAACAGGTGGAGCTACTGAAGTACGCTGCTGAGGGAGGTCCCACCTCTCTAACTATGTTATTCAAGGTGCTATCATCTCCATATCCTTGACTTACAATGGCACAGACCCATTTGCCAAACAAGGCTGAGCGACAGGTTCTGAGGGTTAGCATGTGAACATATCTTTTGGGGGGTCCCCTATTTAACCTGAGAGAAAAGACTCAGTACCCACTCAGAGAGGTGGACAAGAATCATAATCTCAATTTCATTCATACTTGTCAAAAACATGAAACCACCCAAATGTCCATCTACAAGGGAAGAACTAAATCAAGAGGGATGTGTTCATAAGACGGAACACGATAGGGCAATGAAGAGGAGCAACTAGGCCTCCCCAGTGGCACAACAGGTTAAGTCTCAGCCCATGAAGCAATCGCAGCGACTGCAGCACGAGTTCCATCCCCAGCCAGGGAGCTTCCCACATGGCGCAGCAGACCTCGCCCGCTGCTCTCCTCAGCAGTATATTTCCGTAGGTCTGCCTGTTCTGCTCCCCACTCTGTCTCTGATGAATCCTCCCACCACCCGCCTTCACCTCCAGCCTACACCGTAGTTCTTATATGCATAGATAAATTTTAAAAGTCTTAAAAAAAAAAAAGAAAGAAAATGAGCAACCACTTGCTGCCACATCAGCATGGATGCTTTTCCATCAACTAAAAAGTCAAGAACGGGTCAAACTAATCGCAGGTGCCAGAGGCCAGAAGAATGCTGACTTCCAGGGGGTAGTGGAGACACTTGGAAGTATTTTCTCATTTAATATGCATACACGTAAAAAGTCGATTCTGCTATCCACTTGCTATGTATACACATAATATGTATACTATATCTATTGGGCTATCGGAAAAGTCATGATGTATTTTTTCTGTTTTTATGCAAAAACGCATCACAACTTTTCTGACAACCCAATACACACAAATGTATGTGTGATATGTATATATTTTATATGTGTGCATACATTATATACATGTGTGTATGACATATTTTATGTTTATGATTGTTAAATAAAATTTTAATCACAAGTTGCAGTCCATCATCAACATCAAAGCTATTTAACAGCTCTGCTGAAGAGTAAGTGATGCATGAGAAATTGCACGTTATTAAAAGCACTATTTGATATTGACATCACCCCCAAAAGTTTCCTTTTGCCTCTGTCCACATTCCCCCTGCCAACAATCTTAACACCTTTCTGTTTAAATTTTACACAAATAAATGACTACCAGTAAAGAGACCTTAGAAACATAAATGCACACCCCGCTTCTGCCATAACTAGGGGGAACTAAGAGATCAGACCTGGAGGAAGGAACGAGAGTCCCGGGAGGAGGGCAGAAGCCAGCATGGCTGTGCTCTCAGGCCAGTCCCTCAGCGCAGAAGGCCCATCTCCACGGACAGGGCCGCCACTGGATTAGAATACAAAGGGCAGGAGGTACAGCCTGGCAGCTGGAAATTTCCTGGAACTGCTTGGCATTGAGGTCAGGGCAGGAAGCCGGCAGCAGGGGTGATTGTAAGGTGCACTGTGAGGCCTTCCTGTCGCTGCCCCTGGCCCAGGCTAACCAGCCTTCTAATTAGGACACTTCACTGGAACCCAGGAGACTTCCTGCCAGACAGCAATGAAAGCCCACCTCTCCCCCTGCAACCTCTCCTGGCACTGAACAGCCCTCTCATTCTCGGGTCCACATAACCAAAGGGGAGTGCAGAGTGGATGGACCTGGAGCAGAGATCTGATGTCTGCAGCTCATCTTCAATGCACAAAAAATAAGACTGGGGGTGGGGGGAGTGGGAAAAAAATAAGAGGAACAAGTGAAATGACAGAGGCAGAAACGAGGTGGTGCGGTCACAGGTGTTCGCTGCACAGAGCCTTCGGCTGCCCTGTGTCTGAGTGCCCACTAAACAGGTGAGTCAAAAATATGTGCACAGGGGCTGAACGAAGCCATCAAAAGAAAGGAGGAGGAGAGCAACAGTAAAATTATTTCCCATGGAAACTCAGCTGAAATATGCTGCTGGCCTAGGAAGCCCGACCAACCCCAAGAATAAATTCATGGCACAAATAAGTAAAAATAAAAAGAATGAAATAGAAAATAGATAGAAAGGAAAATCAAAAGTAAATCTAGAAGCCAGGGAACACCAGACAATGAGAGGGTCTTCAAAGTACCTGAAAAGAACAGCGTCTTACCCAAGTGGGTAAGTGGGTCAAGTGGGTGCTGGCTTCTCAATAGAAGATGGGGGTGGGGGGGTCGGAAGGGGTGGGGGCCAGACTGCAGCAGCAGAGTGATGCCCTCCGAGCCAGCCCAGAACGGGCTCCTGCCACTTGGGAAGGATGAAGATGGACTCCACACACTTGAGATCAGCAAAGCCAAGTTAGATGGATACAAACAGATCTTCACTGTAGGATCCCCGGCCCTCCTTGTTCTCGGGGCTATTGACTCGGTGCCCAGAGTTCCTGCTGGTCAAGCTAAACGTAGAGTCAGGCAGGGACCTCTTGCCAAGGGCAAAAGTCCTGGAACATACCAGGAAACCAGTATCTGCTGAAAACTGCAGGCAGATATTATGGCCAGATTAGCAAAATCAGATAAATACCTTACTTGCAAGGATTAGCAGAAAGTTAGGTAAGAATACAGAACAGGGCCTCCCTGGTGGTGCATGGGGTTAAGTGTCAGCATTGTGAAGCTATCCAGAGTCACTGCAGCACGAGTTCAATCCCCAGCCAGGGAAATTCCCACATGGCACAGCAGACCTCTCCTGCCTCACCTGCTGCTCCCCTCAGCAGTGTATTACAGTAGATCCACCTGTTCTGTTCCCCACTCTGTCTCTGGTCAATCCTCTCACTGCCCCCCGCCTCCACACCTCTGGCCTGTACCCCAGTTTTTGTATGCATAAAAAAATAAATCTTCAAAAAAATAATAGAGAACAGAGATAATGTGCGTTGACTAGCAGAAGAATGGAGCCCCAGGCACTAGCCCCTGGTCACTCCATCCCAGTTTATACCCGCATAAGGCACGGTCCCTAGTACTTGCCCCACCTTTCGACTTGATTCTCATACATAAGAGACAGCCTTTGGATGGGAGGGGGGTGTGTGCACATGACTGCCCGTGAAGCCCCCCAGGTTTCTCACTGCTCTACATGGGCTTTGAGCAATCTTTCGCTCATCCCGTGCCACCTCCAACGCTGTCACCCCAGAGGTGACACTTCACTAAGGAGCCTCTGAAAGAGAAGCCAGGAAAGAGAAGAGGGGAAATGGGATGTGAGGGGTAATGGTGAGCAGTGAAAGTGATGAGAGTGTCAGATCTAAATGGACAGTGACAGGATGAGCGAACAAATTTTTGGTTTTTTTTTTTTTCAGGTTAAAAAACACGGTGGAACAAAAATACATGGTAGTAGCAAATCTAGGATGGACGGCTTGAATTTAAGTTTTCTACATCCCTCAGATTGTTCAAGGCGCTGATAAGAAACACCTCAATATTAAACATGCACTTAACATAGCATGTGTAGCAACTAACTTAGTTGAGGGAGTAAAGTGGAAAGTCCTCGATCCAAAACAAGGCACGAAAGGTAAAAGAAGAAACAAGAGAAGAGAGAGAAAGAAAAGTGCACAAAATATTATGGCTAAAATACAACATCTATATAATCCAAGCAAACATACCAACTGTTTCAGTTAAAAGACAAATATTTGCAAATTAGAAGGAAAAAAAGGGTTTTTTTCCCCCAAATAATTGACACACAAGGATAAAGAAAGGTTGAAAGTAAAAGGATGGAAAAAGATTTACTAGGAAAATAATAATCAAATAAAGGGAGGACAGCTATAATAATATCAGACAAATAAGATGTTAAAGCAAAAAAAATTTTTTTTTCAGAAGTCAAGGAAGTCATGACATCACAATGTAGAAGTTCTATTTACCAGGAAATAGAACAGTTCTAAACTTGGCTGCATTAGTGAAGAATTTATGCCCAATAAGGAAAGAATACACATTCTTTTAAGCACACATGGAATGTTTGCAAAATTTCCTCACAGAAAGTGTTGATCCACTGTAAAGTGTTTTCATAGCCAACAAATGCATGCTCTGGCCACGATAAAATTGAGCCAGAATTCAGTAACAAAAAAGATGTCTAGAAAAGGCCATGTGTTTAGAAATTAAGAAATATCCTTCTAAATAATTCACAAGTCAAAGAAGAAACATAATTGAAATTTAGAAAATATATGGAGCTCATTAGATTAAAATACCATGTGTAAAAGCTTGAGGGGAAATTAGGGCCTTAAATGCTTTTTAATGAAGTAATAATTTTTCAGATTAGAAAAATAGACAACATATAGGTGGGAAAATGCTAAGAATATACAAGGGAGGAAATAATAGAGAGAAGAGCAGAAAACAATGCACTAGAAAATGAAGATATAACAGAGAACACAGAAAAAGTCACAAGTTGGTTCTTAGAAGATTAATTAAAGAAACTTTGAAAAAATTCATGGGGGCAGTGGGGGGGAGAAAAAAGGCACAAACAAGCCAAATTAAAACTGAATAAAAGGAACAAAGGTACAGACGCTACCAATACTAAAATGCCAATAGAAAATATGATCAATGTTTTGTTAATATATTTGAAAATTTAGATGCAATGGCCAATTTCTAGAAAAAATATAATTTGTGAAAAGAAATTCAATAAAAAATACAAATGTCAATGGTCAAATGGCAAGTAAGGCAAATAAACTGAATCACTGGTTAATTCTACCCCCTATACAAAATGTAAAAGACATAAATAACAATAAAAAAAAAATTCTACCCCCTATAATCCCTCATTAGCACATATACATAAAAATTCATACCAAGGATTTTTTTTTATTAATTAAATTTCATTTCTTACACCCATAGTTCTCCCACCACCTTATCACCCATGAACCATCACCATAGGCCCTTGTATTCAATCTTCCCTCCTGTTTTGAAGCCCCTCATTCCTCCTCCTTTGCAGTATGCCTCAGTTCTATGAGGCATAGACCTTCTAGTTTTGACTTCTTTTGACATTTTGTTTGGCTTCTCTATATTCCACATATTAGTGAGACCATCAGTATTTATATTTTTTCTTCTGACTTATTTCAGCTAGCATAATCCCTCTAGTCCCAGCCATGTAGTCGCATATGAGTTTGTCTTTTCTGACTGCTGAGTTAATATTCCACTATATAAATATACCACAACTTTTGGAACTATTTGGGGCATTTGGGTTGCTTCCATATCTTGACTACTATAAACAGTGCTGTGATAAACATAGGAGTGCAGGTTTCCTTTCAAATTAGTGTTTTTGTATCCTTTGAGTTGATACCTAGGTGTTGAATCACTGGATTATATAGCAGATCCGTTTTTAGTGTCCTGAGGATTTTTCCACACAGCTTTCTATAGTGGCTGGACTAATCTGCATTCCCACCAGCCAATGGAAAGTTTCCTGCCTCCGCATCCTCTGTTGTTTTATTTAATGTGGGCCATTCTCACAAGTGTGAGGTGATATCTCATTGTGGTTTTGATTTGCATTTCCCTGATTATTTGAACATTTTTTTCATGTGCCTTTTGGTCATTTGAATGTCTTCTCTGGAGAAGTATCTTTTTAGTCCTCCTGCCCATCTTTTGACTGGGTTGTTTGCTTTGTTTTTGTTGAGTTGTGTAAGCTCTTGGTAGATTCTCAATATCAGGCCCTTATCCATCAAATGGAGCGCAAGTATTTTTTCCCATGCAGCAGGGTGCCTCTTTGTTTTAATTATTGTCTCTTTTGCTGTACAGAAGCTTTTTAGCTTGATGTAGTCCCAGCTGTTTATCTTCTCCTTTGTTTTCCTGGCTTCTGGAGATGAACCCTCGAAGATGTTTGTGAGTCATACCAAACATTTTTAACAGAGTTCTGCCTAACATACAAGGAAAAAATACAAACTTTTCCAGAAAGAAAAGTAAGGAAAGAGCTCTGAACTCATTTTATAAGGCTAGCATTGCCTTGATATCAAACATACAATCTCATTATGTGAAAGGAAATTATACTCATAAGTATAGATGCAAAAATCCTAAACAAAATATTAGCAAACTGGATCCTGCAGTTGGGTTTACGTTAGAAATGCAAGGATGGTTTAACAGAGAGAATTAGTAAATGCAATTTGACACAGTAGCAGATCAAACAATGCAAAAAAAAATTCTAAAAAATTCAACATTTGGGGCCTCCCTGGTGGGGTTAAGTCTCAACACTATGAAGCTATTGGCAGCCACTGCAGCACGAGTCTGATCCCCGGCCAGGGAGCTTCCCACATGATGCAGCAGACCTCTCCTGTCTCGCCTGCTGCTCCCCTCAGCAGTGTTTTTCAGTAGATCCGCCTGTTCTGCTCCCCACTCTGTCTCTGATGAATCCTCTCACCACCACCACCCCTCCGCACCTCTGGCCTACACCCCAGTTCTTATATGCATAAATAAATAAAATAAATCTTTAAAAAAATTCAACATTTGATTCATGATGAAAAACTCCTGGCAAGCTAGAGGCAGAAGAGCACTTGACCTAACTGATAAATGATATGTACTACAAGGACAAAACTAAAAGGAAAACTCTTAGAAAAAGGAATAAGAGACAAACTGGATAAGTAAAGAAAATTAGTTAAGAAAAATAAAAGAGAAGAAAAGGAAATTAAATTAGAGGTTAAATCCAGAAATCCCCCCCCAAAAAAGAGAGAAAACAAAATACAGCAGAGAAGAAAATGTTTTTAAAAATTGCAAGAAAAATCTCTATAACTGAAAAAAGGGCCCACAGAGAGTCCAGCACAATTGTTAATATATGCTAATAACACTTCAGAACATCAGTTCTAACAGTTTCCAGAAAGAAAAATAAAAAGGATTATAGTTAAAGAATCATAGTTGGAAAGACACTGGAAACTCAGGGGGAAAAAACTCCATTTAACCTATATGTCTATCAAACTATGAACTAGATATATGGACTAGATATCTTTTCAGACATATGTCTCCAAAACTTGCCTCCCAAACGCTCTTTCTCAGAAAACTCATAGAAGATATTTTCACCACAAACAAACATGGAGAAAAAGAAAACAGGGAAATCGCCATCACGTAATGGTGAAGGGAAGTCCGGGCTTGAGATTGACACAGCCAGCCAGCGTGGAGCAGAAGGATACAGAAATCAGGGATCAAATTATTGAAAGGAAGAAAAGGACACATTTTAGCTGCAGTTGTAAAGAGAGCCAAAAAGGCTCCGTTACAGCACACGACACAGGTCAGAGCTCACTAATTCTCCCAGCCCCTATAATATAACCACTGAACCCTGACTTAGTCAAAATCAAGAAATGACAATTTGGGGAGGAGGGAAGGAAATACATGTGTGGGAGAGGAGCAGTAGGAGTTAATTCCTCATCAGCTAGTAAAGAGAAAAGAGGTAATACATAAAACTGAAAATCAAGGCTATATATAGAGATGCTATTTGTGAACATGAAGATTGAAACACAAGGACCCACTAAAAGAGAAAGTGGCTGGTTCTGGAGAAAGAATCAGAGCGAGAAGTCGTGGGGTGGAGAGGATGATTGCTTTTTGAATGATTTCCCCTTTTCTACTATGTTTGTGTGTAACTTTATCACAATAAAAAATTTCAAAGTCTGCATTTGTGAGACCCAATAATTTAATTCTAAGAATCCATGTGACAGAATTACTTATACGTGAATGCTGTTGCAAAGGATGTCCAAAGTAGCACACTTTGCAGTGAAGACAAAGGAGAAGGCATCTTGTGTGATACTTACACGACATTCTTAACAGGACATTACAATTATTTTACTTTCCCTGTGACCAAGATGCTTATGTGAAAATGCTAAGTAACGCTTTGAAGACTTCATTGTAATACACTTTGGGCATGAAAAAACACTTAATATACATGTGTGGAATGAGTATATGTAACAGAGTGTTAAGAGGGATGCATTTTTTTATGCTAGATTATTCTTCAATAACATTGACTAGCATGCAAAAAAGGTACTGGGTTGGGCCAATTACTCAGCAACATGGAGCAATGTCAGCAAGGCTAAAAGATGAGGGGGAGGCGGAGGGGCCATTGTTCAGATGCATCCTTTTTAACGCTGTCATGTGAAACAGGTGTCTGTTAGTACTGCACTGCGCGTAGGCCACAGCCAGCCCGTCCTGTGGCCCCAAGTGTGGGCCCGGTGGAGACAGAAGCCTGCTGTGGTGCTGCCAGACCCTGGGGCCTGAACTGGGGCCTTGCCCCTGGCCCTTCTGCCACCCAGGATGGGCACCGCCGGCCCTCAGTTGGTCGGGTCTCAAGAAACGAAGCGGGAGGTGTGGGAGGAAATCGTGGCAAGGATGGCAGGTCAGGAAGTGGTGGCCTGGGTGGGGGGGCTCATCCTGAAGGGGCAGGAATGGGTGTGTGTGTGTGTGTGTGCACGCGCACATGTGTAATTGTGTATGCACATACAGAAGTAGGTTTGTGTGCGTGTGTGCACACAGGTGCATGTATATGAGTGTGTGCAAACATGTGTGCGTGTGTGTGCGCGAGTGTGTGTGCGCGTGTGAAGGCAAGTGCATCATTTTCTGGCTTCCCTCCACCTAAACGTCTGGGGGGGAGGCGCTGTCTGGGGTTCCAGAAGGAAGCGGTTTCTGCCCGTTTCTCTCCGCAGGGGAGTCCGGGGGAGTGTGACAGGAGGAATGGGTGGGCAGGAAGGCCCTTAGGGAAAGCGTCGACCTGGGAGCTCCACGGAACCCTTCAGAGAACATCGCGGCATTTCATGTGGGCAGAAAAACCTTCCAGACTTTTCCGTCCCTTCTTCCGCACGGTGCAGAGGTGTGAGCCTGGGATGGGATGCGGGCGAGCTGGGCGCTGTTAGGGCCAACTAAGCCGCCTCTCCGTGGTGCTGACGCGTCTCCAAAGACACCACGCTCGCAGCTCTGGGTTCAGAGATGAGAACAGACCCCACCAGCCCCCTGCATGTATCTGCACCCCTTCCTTCCTTCCCCAGACATAACTTCGCAAACCCCTTCATTTTGTTCACCATTCATTCCACAGAGAGTCTGTTAAAATTCTAGGAAATTCGAGACAAGCCCTCTCTTGCTGGGCGGCAGCGGGGGCGGAGAAGGAAGTACACACAATGACAAAATCTGCAGAAATGCTCCCAAACAAGAGGAAAGAGCAGTCAGGGGTTGGTTGTTGCCACATCTGAGAGAATCCAGAAAATGATATCTTGTTCTAACGCTGCCTGGCGCTGCCTGCAACTCCAGCACCCCCACTCACCTCCGCCGCTCCGCTTCGCACGCCCGCTCGGCGAGCCGGCTCTAATCCGAGCAGACCGACTCGTGAAAACGCCCGCGCGCGCATCAACACACATGGGGAACTGTGGGGACGGTCATGCACGCCATCAAAGGGGAAGAATAAATATTTCTGAAAATCCCTGCCGTTGCTGAATTCCCCTGTCCTCCAGGTGCCTTCTTTCTTGAAGTCCAACTCAGGGGAGTTCTTTCTTGAACGTTCTGAACCCGCCTGGGGAAGCCCTGTGCATGCAGCAATTGTGAAGGGTGTTTTCTGGAACAAATTCTTTAGGGTACCCATGCCTTTCCCCTCTCAAGGAACCCCGAGGTGGAGAGAAGGAGGGGAGACAAAATACTGGAGCGAGCACTGGGCAGGGGAGCCAGAATTTCTGCCCAGGCACTGGTGTTGACAGGGGTCTCTGGAGCATTTCCAGATGAGATGACACGGGCTCAGCGTTTCATATCTGCCCAGACTTCACTCTAGCCCAGAAGTCCCTGAGATCTGGGGTCTAGCAATGCGGGAAATCCCTGAGGATGAGGCTTTCTGGCCTTCCCCGAGTCTCTGCCCAGCGGTGTGGACCGGCCACTACACAGCTCACTTCTATTCAAGGCTCGCACAGAAATGGGTGAAATGGGCTAGACTCAGTTCTCAGTCTTAGCTGCAGATTAACACCCCCAGGGGAGCTGATAACAACCCCCACCCACTGTTACAATCAGAACCTCTGGGGGGTGCTCTTGTATCACGAATTTTTTTGAGTTCCTGCGGGCCATTCTAACTTGGTTAGAATCACAACGTTGGGTGCCCCTCAACTTCAATGTGCACACGGATCGCCGGGGCAGGGGCTCCTGACAAAAGGCAGATTTTGATTCAGCAGGTCTGGGTTTGGGGCTTGGAATTCTGCTTTTCTATTCAGTTCTCTGGCGATGCTCAACGCTGCCAGAGCCTGGACCAGAGCGCTCAGCAAGGCGGCGGGATTGTGGCTCTTGCGCCCTCTGGTGGTCAAAATCTCCATAGCAGCACCCCGCAGAGATGGGGCAGGTCCCTTCTAATAGAATTTCTAGAGTATTTACAGATTCTTTCCCTCAACTAAGCAACTGATACCTTCACTTAAGCCTTCTAACAACCTGAGTAGAGCCCATCCGTGCCTCCCCTGGCTCCTGACCTACAAAACAGTGAGATAAAAAATCGGTATTTGTGTAAGCTGCCAAATGCCACGAGTTTTATAGGCTTTACAATAACAGGCCTAGAGATTCGGTGCACTACTTATCTTCTAGTTCTGGCTGGTGGATCCACTTCCAATCTTCTGCCCCAACGAAAGAAGAAGCAGAAAGAATTATACATGCAAACTTCTTTTCACCTTATGATGCAACTGTTATCACTGACCCTCATGAAAGTTCATGGTTAGGGCAGAGTCTCCGTGGCAGACTGTGTTCTCCAAAATTCCAACCCTTGTGCCCTTCTGATGACATGACCTTGACACTCCTCCTCCAGTAAAATGGGATCTGCATTCCTTCCCCTTGTATCTAGCAGACCTGAGACTATAGTGGGAGTGACATAAGGTCAAGTCATAAAAGGTCATAAAAGTCATATCAGCCAGGTCTTCTCTCTCAGTGTGCCCATCCTGGGAACAGAGGTCACCATGTTGTGAGGAAGCCCAAATAGCACACAGACACACCACCTGTGGGTGTCATGACCACAGCCTTAGCTGAGAGCCAGCATCAATGAGAGAGAGAGAGAGAGAGACTTCAGAAGACAGTCCCCGTCTTCGAGTCATCCCAGCTGACCCCAAGTGGAGCAGACACTAGCTACTCCCACTGAGCCCTGTCCAAATTGCAGGCTGATGTTGTTTTAAGCTACCAGCCTTTGGGGGTGATTGGTTATGCAGCAATAGACAACTGGAACACTCCTAGACTCTCGAGGATAACACACTGGATCTGACCAAATGTTGGAGTCGGGGAGAGGACTTTTTCATGAATTACTATTATAAAAGGAAGTCTCATTAGAAACTAAGTCCAATGCTTCTAAACTATTAGGGAATCATCCCTAAAATGTTTTCGAAAGATTGCAATTTTTATAATTTTTCTTCTTTGACATGTAATTCATTTAAAAGGTTGTACGGCTAAATATATTTTAATTTTTATTATTTTTCCCCCATAGGACAGATGAATTCCTTTCTTGATTTTAGTTTTAACTTAAAATTTAATCAACCAGAGGCAAGGATGTAGGGAAAGATTTTCTAACACCTGTTTTAAACTCAAATATTATATTCTTTGGAGGAAGACAGATTCTTTACTTTTTAAAAAGTTGAGCTGCACAATTCCTTGGTTTTGGCTTGTATTCCCCCATTCAATCGTGGCTGCCAAAATCAGACAGATAGAAAGTGCAAGGACACTTTTTTTTTGCATCACAAGTAAGAATACATTTTTACATACAAATAAACCTTTGTAATCACCACCCAGTGGAAGATATAAAGCATTTCCAGAATTCCAGAAAATTCCCTCTGCTTTCTCATCATCTCTCTCAAAGGTAATCAGTATTCTGAGATTTGCTTCTTTAGCTTAACCTTATGTCTGCAAATTCATTCATATTATTGCATGTAGTAAGTTTTTTCTTTTTTATTGCTGTGAGATATTTCATTTTATGAATTTGTCACAAGTAATTTCCCCACCTTCTGTTGATGGATTTTTGGACTCTTCCTTTTTTTTTTTTTTTTTTTGTCTTTTAAGAATAAAACTGCTATGAATATCTTTAAAAATAAAACTAAATGGCCTCCTTGGTGGTCCAGGGGTTAAAGCCTCAGAACTATCAAGCTATTGGCAGCAACTGTTGCCTGAGTTTGATCCCTGGCCAGGGAGCTTCCCACATGGCGCAGCAGACCTCTCCTGTCTCACCCGCTTGCTCCCCTCGGCAGTATATTTCAGTCGATCTGCCTGTTCTGCTCCCCACTCTGTCTCTGGTGAATCCTATCACCACCCCACACCTGGCCTATACCCCAGTTCTTGTATGAATAAATAAATAAATCTTTTTTAAAAAAGAAAGCCTTGGAAATAATAATCAAAATTACAAATGCTTTAGACTGGGAATTATGGTGCTAGCAATATGCCTACAAATGTAATGTATACCATAGATATAAAGTTATTCACTTTAGCATTTTTCCCCTTGTGATACAAAAAGAGTGGAAACAGTTTAAATGTTTGCTAATAGAGGACTGGAAAGTGAATTACAGTAAATATGGAACAACCAGCTCTCTGAAGGGAAAAAAAACACTGACTTAATTTGGATTCTCTGTGCCTATACAAGTGCACAGAAGCAGATTCCTATTTTCAAAAACACAAAATGTACCCTGTGTTTAAATAATATTATTCCTCAGGGATAAGACGCCTGACCCACTGCTCCTCTTTCTGTCCATGCCCTGTTCCTCCTTCTCATTGTCCTTGTGTAATCACCCCACAGAGACCAGTTATGCTCACACCTCCAACTTCAGCCCAGTGCTCAAAGCTGAGTCCATCTGGCTCCTGGAAGTCTCCCCAGTTCCTCACTTGTGGCTGACCTTCAACACCTCCCAACCAGATTTTTCTCATGACCACACCCCGGCTCCATGAGCCCCTCTTCAGAAGTCTCAGCACTCCCTCCACCCACAAACAATTCGCCTGAAATGTTCTGTTCCTGCATCTTTTGTAACTTTTTTTTTTCAAGTTTCCCCTTTACAGAAGAGGAACAAAAAATGATAGTGAGATTCCCCCATGCACTCTCACTCAGCTCCCCCTAATGTTAACATCTTGCATAACTAGAAACCACTATTTCAAAAAGAAACAATTTACCAGGTGTGGTGGCTCTCACTGAACTCTAGGCTGGACTTAGATTTCACCAGCTGATGAGGCCTCTGTGGCCTCAGCCACCAGCACTAAGGCTTTTGGGAGGGGATGTCTAGAGCAGCCCCCTGCAACTGTGCAGAGCACCCTGGCAGCCCCACTGCCTGCCCCACAGCCAACTGGAGCAGAACACAGCAGCCTATCAGCGCCAGTGCCATGAGGCAGAGCAAGATGGTGCTAGGCCATCGGTGCAGAAGCCTGTGAGAACAGTGGCCGTGAGAAGTCCAGGAGGCACGAGGGAGACTTTCGGGGCCTGAAGGAACTGTCTCGGCACCCACCTCCCCCTTGAATGTGTCCATCAAGGCCTCTCCTCCAGTATGTAAGCCTGAGCTGCACCCCATCCTTTCTGAGCCCTGGGAGCAGCAACATTTAAGTATCAGTGATGTCTGGGGGTACTCTGCAGACCGGGAGCTTGTGTGCAGACGTCTCGCTCCAGCCGTGCCTTACGCACTCACCGCTGATCTAGCCCCTGTAGTTCCCCTGCAGTGTGCCCTCTCTCCCAGATGCCAAGTCTGTGCACCCTCTTATCCAGTGCAGTGGACAAAAGTCCCTCATGTGGGTATGTACCCCTGAGTCAACAGCTACAGGAGGTTCCACATGGTAGCCCCCCTCCCTCTTTTGGACTGTACTGCCCTAGAATCACTATAAACACAGTTCAGTGAAGGTTTTTCCTACCCCTTTCCACCGGACTGTTGCTCCCGTTGTGAATAGCGGCCATCAGCTTATCCTTCAGGCGTCACTGACTTTGCTTTGCTGCAATTTAGCTGTGGGTGCACAGAGGGTGGCCTGGCGCCTTCTTCTGCTACCATCTTGCCAAAGTCTTCTGTTCACTATTTCAGCTGAAAATTACAAATCACAGAATGTAAAAAAAAATTACAAATACTTATTTTAACACACAGTACACAGAGTTATCAATAACTCTACATTCCTCCTGGGAAATCAAGACTTGTGGTAGTAATAATAATAATGATGATAATGTAAAATTCCTGTAAGGGCTTGGAATATTAATCACTTTATCCCATTTTGATTCCTATGACTTTAATGGTATGCATGGTAATTCCAACATCTAACTCTACAGGGAAGTATTTACATTTTAAGCATAATAAATGTTGTATTAATCCACAGAGACACTCCAGTCTCAGGCCTCCATTCCCAGCATTCCAGAACTTCTACCTGCAACAACTTGTCATTGTTCTTAAATATAATCTTTAAATTGCACGTTATACAGACTAATTTGCCACTAAAATGTTTCATTTTGGGCTTGAAATAATCTTATCTCAGATTTTTTCATGAAATAAAAATAAATCTTAAAAAAAATAAATCCCTTATTTTGTTTATAGTGTCTTGGTCTTAGGTTATATTAGGGAGCATAAATACTAAGATTGAGGTTGAGTCTGTGACCAGATGGCATCTGGGATTACCACATAAAAGAGCGGTTGAGAGTATTTTTGCTATGTATGGAAATCTAGGTTGGCAGCAATCTCTTTTGCAGTTTGTGTAAGTCCCTATACTTTGCCTCTGAACCACAACGGCACATAACAAAATAACTATATGCTCTATACAAAACAACCATAACTATATACAACAAAATAAATCCCGGACCTCCCTGGTGGCACAAGGGGTTAAGTCTCGCCAGCCACTGCAGCACGAGTTCTATCCCCGGCTAGGGAGCTGACCCACATGGTACAGCAAATCTCTCCCGTCTTACCTGCTGCTCCCCTCAGCAGTGTATTTCAGTAGATCCACCTGTTCTGCTCCCCACTCTGTCTCTGGTGAATCCTCTCACCCCCTAGACCTCTGGCCTATACCCCAGTTCTTGTATGCATAAATAAAAATAAATCTTAAAAAAAATAAATCCCTTATTTTGTTTATAGTGTCTTGGTCTTAGGTTATATTAGGGAGCATACATACTAAGATTGAGGTTGAGTCTGTGACCAGATGGCATCTGGGATTACCACATAAAAGAGTGGTTGAGAGTATTGAATGTACAGGAGGAATTAAACATGGATGTTTGGTTACCAAATTGATAGGTTATACTTGAAAAAGGCTATACGCTCACCAATCCCTTGTTCTCTTTCTGCATACCCAGCTCTCACACAATTTGGACAAGGTCAATGAATTTTGGGCAAAGAAAAATGGACAGAAGTGACTGTAAAACTGTGTCTTCACATATTTTCTCACTTCGTGCCCCTTCCTGTTATGGCCTCCTGAGCCCACAGGGGTTTTAGTGTCCCACCTCCCCAAGATTCAGTGCTCCCTGTGAGCTGCAAGTTCCTATGGGCTACAGGTTCAGGGGGTTGGGAAGTCCTGATGAGGACAAGGCCTTGTCACCTCCAACTGCTTGACATCTGAGATGTCACATGATCAAACATTTGTACCTGGATTGGGCTGCTGTGAAGGCAACCAGGGAGTCAGGAGAGGGGGTGTTTCATCCTTGATTCTCTCCTGACCAAGCCCTACTAAGGCTCTTTTGAACTCTCTTCTCAAAGACCCAGGTCTTTGGACTTCCCTGCTTTCCGTATTGTCTAATTTTAGCAAGAACCCTCCTAAGATCACTTTACAAGATCTTCCCCACCCCTGATATTCAATCACTCTTGATATCTGATCAGGCCGGCCTCCTCCCCATCCCCCAGGTCTTATCAGCATTCTGTAAGAATCCTGTTAAGTTGGTTTAAGCAGAACCCCTTTACCCACAATGTTTCCTCTTATTGGTTTTCCACTCATTGATCCCTGCCCTGCTCCTTGCTATAAATCCCACTTTTCCTTGTTATATGTTATATTTGGAGTTGAGCCCAATCTCTCTCTCTCCCTCACCGGGTAATCGCCTATTGCACTGGTCCTGGAAACTATCACCATAGTACCTGGAAGTAAAGTCTGCCTCACCTTCCCCAACAAGTGTCAGAGGTTCAGGGGGTGAGAGGATTCACCAGAGACAGAGTAGGGAGCAGAAGAGTCAGACCTACTGAAATCCATTGTTGAGGGGTGCAGTGGGAGAGACATATGGGTCAGCGCATCCAAAGTCCAGGAAAAGAGCAGGGTCGTGAAAGGGACTGAGACCAGAAGAACTTGGAGAATGGGAAAGACTGAGACACAGGGCAGTGATTTTAAGCAATATAGGAACAGAGGGAACAAAACAGCTCCCAGGAAAACAGAGGTGTTTTACTGAAATGGCTGAGCTGGCCATCACGTAGAGTAAGATCCGGTTGCAGGATAATTAGGGAACAGAAAAACAACCACCAGGAAACTTCCCTACCACTTAGTGCCTAATCAATAGTCTGACACATTGGACAACAGAAAGCCGGACAGTCTATAGTCATAGACAGGACTGGAGTAAAACGGGCTTCCTCCCTCGGACCCCCTCCTGCTGTCAGGAGTTCTTTCCTCTTGCTTCAATAAATCCACAGTCGCTTGCTCTCACGTTTGGTGTGTGGTGTGGCGGCTGTTATTCTTCAACCGCGAACACACCCAGACCCACAAGGATCCACTCTCCTAACAGTGGGCTCTCCCCGCGCCCGCGCCACGCTGGAGACAGGAGGCAGGAGGAAAAGCGCACCCTCCAGGCGGTGGTGCCCCAGCGTCACGGCTGACGCTTGGCCAACGACAGCTGGGAGCGGGCCGGAACTTCCTGCCTTTAAGTCTAGCCAGTCGTTTCCGAGTCCGGCTGTGCGCCCCGAACTGTGGGGCCCCCGCTGGAGCGGGTGGGTTGGGGCTGGACCGCTTCCCAGGCGGCCTTTCGGGGCGCTTTGGGACGGAGCAGGGACGGACATGGAGGCTGGATCCACCTCTCCGCCTTCCGACAAGTGGTGACCCCCAGTCTCGGAGGGGTCCGCGGGGTCCCCAGAGGCAGCGCCTCGTGTCCAGTGCGCCTCTGGCACCGGGAAGACTGACATCCGCCTGGTCCCCGCCGCGCGAGCGCACAGCCCAGATGGCGGCGGTGCTGAGCCGGACCGCGCAGGTGAGTGCATGGGCCGCAGCCGCCACCCGCGTGCGGGCTCCGATCTACGAAGATGCACCTGCGCCTCCGACTTCGCGCCTTTCCCTTCTCCCCACGTTTGAGTGTGAGGGCCTTGGAGGGGCGTCACTCTCGGCAGAGGGCCTGGAATCGGGCCCGGCATTAGAGAGAGCAGCTCCGGGAAGCGGGGTGGGGCGAGGCAGGGCTTCCTAGGCGCCCGCTGTTGGAAACGCCGGGAATGAGACTGAGCAGGGAGTGATCAGAGAGCAGGGGCCCGAGTCGGACCTGGCAGGGCGGGCTGAGGAGCCGGGCCCCTATTCTGAGGGTGCTGAGAGCCACAGAAGGTTCAGCGCAGAGCAGATGAGCCGATTCAGGTCTTAACAGAGGCAGGAAAGCGAGGGATGAGCTACTGCAGAGGTGGGGGTGGGGAGGCCGCTGCAGGTAGAAGGGATGGGATTCTGGATCAGTCTTTGAAATCTGGCTGACCAAGGGTTTTGATGTGGCAGATGAGACGGAGGGATAACTCCGTGGCTCCAGCAGCCGGAAGGGCAGATGATCCATCAAAGCAAAGGGCAAGTTGGTGGTGGTAGAAGGAATTTTCACTGGAAAAGCAAGGTTAGGTTTTGGCCACGTGAGCTCTGATGCCCCAGAGACCCCTCACTAGAGCAGAAGGGAGGGCAGCTAGAAGTGCAGTTGTGCTGTTAGGGGGAGCTGGTTAGGTTCTGATAGACAATATGAAAAGGGCCAGGGCTAGACTGTATATAAAAATAGAACACTGGTCCACAACCCGCAGCGACCTGCCCAGGAAACCAGTCCCTTTATCTGAGGCAAACCATCCAGGAAGCAGGCCTGTTATAAGTCAGACTGCAGGAAGCCAGATTGCTATCACTGGTGACAATCCAGAAAGTCAGGCAATAACTTCTGGAACAACCAACCTCTAGAGACCAGGACATGATTTATCACTGACAGCTTCTCTGATTTTTTTTGTTTCTGCTTCCAACTTAGGACCAACCAGAGAAAACCAAATAGGCACCCCTAGTCAATCACCCAGGAGACCATGCTTCCAGTTAGCCCGCTGCAGCCGCCCTGTGCAGCAGGCCCCACCCAGGGCGTCCCTGAAACCCTCCCTTTTTCCCACCACGAAACTTTCCCATTCTGTTTTCTAAAACCTAAGTGACAGTGGCTGAATGCCTTGCTATGTAGCGAGCTCAGTATAAATTGCCTTTGCTTTTCTCATTTGCATGGTCTTCACTTATTTGCACAGATAGATTGTGTGTTTGATTTAGAAGGGTGAAACTTCAAGTATTGGTGGCAGTGACAGGTCTGAAGGAGAAGGCACCATGGCTGGCTGGCTTGGCATCACAAAGACGGAAGAAGAAGAGAAGCGGGGGTGAGGATGGGACTGTGTGGAGCAAAAGGTCTGCTGCATTGCCAGATTTTCAGGGGCGGGGTGTAGGTATGAGAGGGGTGCTGAGGCTTCTTGGAGGTAATATTGTTACGGCACCTTCCCAGAGGAACCAGATGGCACTTTGGGGGAGAGGGGGAAGGAGAGAGAGAAAGAGAGAGATTGATTGATTTGTCACACTGGTGGGCTCATTGGGATATTTCACAAAAGACTGAGCCCCAATTAATATGGCTTGTGGGTGTTTATCAGCTTGGGTAGAAAAGCACGTGGAAACAGTACAGTTTGCGTGCCCAGATAAGCATCCGCGTTGCTGAGCTTGACCGAACAGGCGTCGGTGGGGGTTAAAGGAGGTCTGTGGCTATCTCAGTCCCAGGGCCTGGCCTCCAAGCCCCCCGGTAACTTTTCACTTCAATATCACAGTAAACCCGGATGCTGCTTATTGCCCCCTCTGCCTTCTCCGCCGTCTTTTGTAATGACTCTGGGCTGAGCGATCAGCTGCAAGGGAAATGGCATCAGGAGGGAGAGCCACTAGACTCTGGTGCCTGGGGACAGGAGGGCCAGAAGGGCTGGCTTCCGAATGTGACTGAAGGGGCAGAGCGTGGACCACAGAAGCGGGCAAGAGACACGGGATCTGACCTCTGCATCACGTCGCTGACTGAGCTTGAAGCCAGGACAAGTCCAGGTGGGAGGCCTTCAAGTGTGGGGGTTGTCCTTGGCCCCCTAGAGAGCCGTGGGCAGTCTGGAGCAGGATGGGATCATGGCTGTCTGCCAATGACACCCCAGAAGATGCCATGTGCAGAGTGGCCTATGGGCTCCACGTAGACACCTAGGATGGGGGCCAGGATGGGGGGTGAGGGTGAGGGTCAGAGTTTGGGGAAGGTGTAGTCCAAAAGATGACATGCGCACGGGGAGTGTGAACTGTTGGCCCCAAGGCCCAAGTAGTGGGATTAAGGGAGATCAAGCCCACATCTGTATGAGGCCTGCATTGGTGGCACTAGGGGAGGGGAACCACAGCAGAGGGGTTGGGCCTCGCGCTTCAGGTGCAGAGCTTAGGACCTGTGGGTGCCGTGGGCTGACAAAGCGATCATGTGAGGCATGAGGAGAGAGCCTGGGGCCTCTAGGGTGCCCCCTGGGGGAGCTGGGGAGGGTGAGCAGGGAGGAGCTGATCGCCCAATGCACTGCCCCACCATGGCAGGGCTGTGTGACCTTCGAGGACATGACCATTTACTTCTCCCGGGAGGAGTGGGGACTCCTTGATGCGGTCAGACACTCCTGTACTGGGGTGTGACGCTGGAGAGCTTTGCGCTCATAGCCTCGCTGGGTAAGGCCTTCCCCCACCAGGGTAGTCTGAACTGTCTCTGCAGCTCTTTCCTTCCTGCAGCTGGACCGCGGCTCTGCTTCCTCCCCACTTCCCTGGGTATGTGCAGTGGGGCCCAGGCTGAGCTGTTGGCGGGCCCCATCCTCTCTCAGAGCAGCCCTAATTCCAGTAGCCCCAGAGCCTTGTGCGGAAGGGTCCAGGAATGAGGAGTCCTGCGGTGAGCCGGATGGACCCCGAATGACTCAGTGACTCCCCATCTGGGTGATGGCCAGCTCTGTGACAGTTCTTTCTGCTCCTCCCCTTTAGCTAACACTCCCTAAGCCTGTGTGTTCCAGGTACTGATGTGATTGCTGCTTGCTGTGCCCTCTGGGGTGCTCCTATGAGACCTCCCTGTGTATTCTTTTTTTTTTTTAAAGATTTATTTATACAAGCTGGGGTACAGACCAGAGGCATGGGGTGGCGAGAGAGTTCACCAGAGACAGAGTGGGGAGCAGAACAGGCAGATCAGAAATACACTGCTGAGGGGAGCAGCGGGCAAGGCAGGAGAGGTCTGCCACACCATGTGGGATTCTCCCCGGCTGGGCGCTGAACCCGCATTGTGCGCTGCTGACAGCTCCACAGCGCAGCGCTCAACGGCTGCGCCACCAGGGAGGCCCCTCCCTGTGTATTCTTTTAGCGACATTTCTTTTCTTTCCTGGGGTCTGCTGTGGGGTAGCACTCAGGGCCAAGCAGTAGCCCTCACCTGCCCCGTCTTTCCTCAGGATTTACATCTTTCAGGTCCCACCTAGTTGCCCAGCTGGAGATGGGGGCAGAACCCTGGGTGCCTGACAGAGTGGACATGACTTCAGCCATGGCAAGAGGGGCATATAGTGGACCTGGCTCTGGTGAGTGGGCCATGGAGAAGCAGAGGACATCACTACGGTCTTCACACCATACCTGCAACTTCTCTCATTCTCATGATTGTTCTGCTACAAAGCCAATGTCATAGCTCATCTTCCTTTCCTTTCCCATTCTTGATACATTGCCTACCCATCACTTCACCTCCAACTCTGAACCTCCAACGGTGCCCCATTCTATGGTCTTCATGTCTCACTCTTCCCACAGCTCCCTCTATGGCACTGGTGTTCATCCAGGTGTACCCCAAAATGGGGTACACTTAGTATGCTGTGAGATGTGCACATTTCCTTTAAAACCATTTAAACACCAGCTACCCGGATGCAGTCAGATTTTCCTGGGACTGGACATGCCCTCTGGGTTATCAGCAGCCAGTGCCCCTGAAAGCCTTTGTAGAGAAGTGCCATCCACCTGAGACTGTACCCCATATTTGTGTCCTTGGTCTTGGTAAGACCTCCCCTATTTTTGACTTTCCCACGCATAGTCCTGCAAAGCAGTCCATTCCTTACCCTGCCCTCAGGCTCCTCATCCTGCCAACAATGTCATGGGCCCATTCCTGGGTCAGACAGACATTTGTAACAGGGCTATTTTCTTCTCTCAAAGTTAACATGAACTTCACCACCATTTCTCTGCTTTCAGATTTTTGCCTTGGAACAGAAAATAAGGAGTCACCTTCTGAGCAAAGAGCTTCTGTAGAAAGGCTGTCACAGAACAAAAATCCCAAGACTGTTCTGTCTACCCAGAAAGACTATCCCTGTGATATGTGTGGCCTACACTTGAAAGACATTTTGCACCTGGATGAACACCATGAAACACATTCTAGGCAGAAACCACACATATGTGAGGCCTATGGGAGAGAGCTGGAGTTTAATGCAAACCTTCACCTGCAACAGATGCAGCAGAATGTAGACAAGCCTACCAGAAGGGATGAGGGCAAGACCTCACATGGGAAGACCTGCAGAGACAACATATCAGAGAAGACTTTCACATTCAAGGAGGGCGGGGTAAACTGTGGCCAGATCCAGCTTTCTCCAGCCTCAGATCTCTTCCAGCTCGGAGGAGCGACACCCAAGTACTGAAGGCATGGTGCCTTTTCACACTGTGCAAAGTCATAACTAGTGCAATGAATCAGGGGGTACTTTCAGTGACAAATCCACATTTGTTCAGCACCAGAAAACTCACCATGGAGAAAGGCCTTATGAGTGCAGCAAATGTGGGGTATTCTTTAGCCATGCCGCTGGCCTCTCTCAACACCAGAGAATTCACAATAGAGGAAAGCCTTGAGTGTGGTGAATGTGGGAAATTCTTTAGCCAACACTCTAGCCTCATTAAACATCAGAGAGTTCACACGGGTGAAAGCCCTCACGTGTGTAGTGAATGTGGGAAATTCTTTAGCCGAAGCTCCAACCTCATTCAGCATAAGAGGATTCACACTGGTGAAAAGCCTTATGAGTGTAGCGAATGTGGGAAATTCTTTAGCCAATGTTCCAACCTTATTCATCATAAGAGGGTTCACACTGGTAAAAGTGCTCATGAGTGCAGTGAATGTGGGAAATCCTTCAACTGCAACTCCAGCCTAGTTAAACATTGGAGAGTTCACACTGGAGAAAGATCTTATAAGTGCAATGAATGTGGGAAATTCTTTAGACACATTGCCAGTCTCATTCAGCATCAGATAGTTCACACCGGTGAACGGCCTTATGGGTGCAGCGAATGCGGGAAGGCCTTCAGTCAAAGCTCTGACCTCATGAAACATCAGAGGGTTCACACCGGTGAACGACCTTATGAGTGCAGTGAATGTGGGAAATTGTTTAGCCAAAGTTCCAGCCTCAACAGCCACCGAAGACTTCATACTGGTGAACAACCTTATCAGTGCTTGGAATGTGGAAAATTCTTGAATCGAAGCTCCAGCCTCAACAACCATCGAGGACTTCACACCAGTGAACAACCTTATGAGTGCACTGAGTGTGGGAAAACTTTCAGACAGAGGTCTAACCTGAGGCAGCACCAGAAAGTTCACAAACCAGATAGGCCGTATAAATGCAGTGAATGTGGGAAAGCTTTCAGCCAAAGGCCTACCCTCATTCGGCATCAGAAAATTCACACTAGAGAAAGGAACACAGAGAATGGGCTCCCTCCTTCAGCTCAGCAAGGCACACTAGAGATAAGCTCTGAGAGTAGTTGTTTTGAGGGAGCCCTCAGGCAGAAATTGAACATTGTTCATCCAAATAGCCATACTGGGGAGATTTCCTATGCACATTAGATATGTTAGGAACTTTGTGAACTTAAGTTGCATTTTTTTGGCTATGGAATCTAACAGTTTTGTCACTGTTAGAATCATCTCAGCTCTATCCACTGGCAGGTTTCCAGATTATATGCCAGCCTCTCCTTGTGCTTAGGGAAGGCAGACACCTTTCTTTCCAAGAGGGAATGAGTAGTCTGAGACCACAGGAAGATGCCATTCCCACCCCCTTGTGACTGGTTTAGCTGTGGACATGCCCCATCTTTAGTCATAAAGACCTGAACTGGGTTCTGCTATCAGCTTGCAAAGTTTCCCCTTTTCAAGGACATCAGTGAGCTCATGTGATGCTTATGATAGATTTATTCGGCTTCCACATTACCCATTCCAACACCTAACTATTTTACATCACTCTGGTGTGGGTGATAGTAGGGCCTATTGATAAAGATACCTTCAGTCTTCTGTGTTATGACCATTGTGTGAAGTGAGTTGAGAACAGAATTAATTACTATCTGTCAAACTAAAGGGTCTCCAAATTTACTTCCACAGAAGGAACAGCAAGTTAGCAGAAACAACTTTCAGTCCAGACTTGGTCTCATTGATGTTGCTCCTCAAAGCCCCCTAGAAAAGATAGTAAGGTTTTGTGTTCAGATTGACATGAATTTTTGTGACCAGAGATAACTCTGAGGAAGAAGCAGTTTTAACAACCTCCGATACATCTGAAAGCAGTATGAATTGTGCCCTTATTTCTAACCATATTCCTTACCATGGAGCAGACACTCTTTACTTGGCATGAGCAAACGAGTCACAAGCCTTGAAGGCTAACATCCAGTATACAGTTGTCTCAACTGTATGACTTACCGGGCTCAAATGGGAGCAAAAAATACAGAACACTGGGGGACATCAATAAGGAGCAGGTGAGAAAGCAACAGCTAGAGGGGATGCACCTATTCTAAAAGGATATCCACAAGTGTTCCCTTGAATATGACTCTGCAGGATTCAGACTTAGAAATTCTCAGGATCTCCAGACCTAACCTACGATTAAGGTTACTGGTGGAGCAAATCATCTAAAGGCTTTGTGGATTTCTGCAGGCTCTCAGCTCTATTCTTAAGGCCATTCCTGAGCAGGCAGGAAAAGGACTGAGAAAAATAAATCTTGTGTTGCATGGGAATAGCACCTGTGACATGGCCAGCCACTTTTGCTGCCAAGGCATGAAAGAGATAGAGTAAATGCAGGATTGCCAAATCTTCCAATTTTCTTTTTTTTTTTTAAAGAGTTATTTATTTATACATACAAGCTGTTATTTATTTATACATACAGGCCAGAGGCGTGGGGCAGCGAGAGGGCTCACCAGAGACAGAGTGGGGAGCAGAACAGGCAGATCAGAAACACACTGCTGAGGGGAGCAGTGGGCAAGGCAGGAGAGGTCTGCCGCACCATGTGGGAATCTCCCTGGCTGGGCATCGAACTCACGTCGCCGCTGCCGACAGCTCCACAGCGCAACGCTCAGCCGCTGCACCACCAGGGAGGCCCCAAATCTTCCAATTTTCTAAAGTGAGGGGGAGATCAGATTTTTGTGTACAATTTCTAATGCTGTTTTGAGATAGTTTCCATGCAATCATTGCACATGTTTGATGTATACAATTTGATACATTTTAAAAATGTACACACTCAGGGAACCAATAATATAATTATGATAATGACCCCATCCATCACCCATAAAGCTACCTCATGGCTCTTTATTATCACTCCACACCTTAGCTAGGAAACCAATAGCTATACTCCAAGAAAAGATGTATTTGTCATTCCTAGAATTTTATGCAATTGGAATCATAAAATATTTATATTCTAGTTTAGTCTCTTCTTTCATATGGCATAATTACCTTAAGAATTATCCATACTGTGTGTATGAATGGTTTATTCCTTTTACTGCTGAGTAGTGCTCTATTCAATATATCTCACAAAGTTTTTAAGCTTTTTTTTTTTTAATGAAACAATTTGGTAAAATATATACAATGCAAAACTTACCATCTTAACCATTTTTAAGAGTACGGTTCGGAGGTGTTAAGTACATATTGTAACCACCACTACCATTCATTTCCAGAACAAAACTCTATATCCATAAACAATAACTCCCAACTCTCCCTTTCCCCAAGATCCTGGAATTGTTCCAGGGATTGTTTTAAAGGACTACAGTGCGAGTCAGAGTTCACACTCTTCAACAACACACCACACCCCCTCTCACCGTCCAGTGGAATATATTAAATGGTCATCAAATTTGACTAATAAATACAACATTTTAAAAAGTAAAATTA
>PVIJ01013432.1:0-45145 GCA_004024925.1 Scalopus aquaticus
AAAAGACACTTTATGCTAAGAAACAAAGATGTACATATATTTGGAGAAAAAACATCAACTTTGACACCTATAACATACACAAGAGTCAGTTTTAGTTGGACTGCAGATAATATGAAGGTCAAGAAAGATCACATAAGAATAGCATATGATCTCTGGTTAGAAAAGGACATTATAAACAATATATTAAAATGTACTGACCACAAAGGGAAAAGATGAACAAACATAACTTGGAATTCATGAAAAATGTGAATTCCTGCTTATCAAGAAATACCATTAAGGCTCAGAGTATGTAGTGGTATTTATAACACATAAAACAAGAACATTCAATAAGAAAAGCATACAACTCAGAAAAAAGGGATAAAGGACTTAAAGAAAAAGCCTATGAAAAATGTCTGGCTAAATAGACAACATTAAAACCATGATGAGGTACTACGATACATCTACTTTCAGAATGGCCAAAATTGAATAGCCTGAGAATATCAAGAATGGATACTATGTAGGACAATGACAATTCTCAGGTATTTCTATGACTTTGGAAATGGAAAATAGCTTGAAATTCTCTACTAAAATTGAAACAGATGTATACTGTGTATCTCTACAATGCCATTCCTTGAGTATACTCACGAGAAATGTATGCTTATATGCAGTAGGAGTCACACAAGTATTCATAGAGGTATTAATCCTAATAGTACATATAACAACTAGAAAGCAAGTATTAATTAAAGTATATTTATAAAAAAGATCATGGGTTAACAAACTATGATTCGCAGACCAAATGTGGCCTGTGGCATAGTCCATGAGCTAAGGATGGTTTTTACATCTTTAAAAGATATTTAAGGGGCCTCCCTGGTGGCACAAGGGGTTAAGTCTCAGCACTATAAAGCTATCAGCAGCCACTGCAGCACAAGTTCAATGACTGGCCAGGAGTTGACCCACATGGCACAGCAGACCTCTCCTGTCTTGCCTGCTGCTCCCCTCAGCAGTACATCTGCTTTCTGCTCCCCACTCTGTCTCTGGTGAATCCTCTCACACACACACCCACACCTCTGGCCTACACCCCAGCTCTTGTATACATACACAAATTTTTTTTTTTAAAAGAGCAAAATGAAAAAGTTAGGATAGTAGTTAATTCTAGGAGACAGGGAAAGGTGTGTAATTGTAAAAGGGCACATGGGCTCGAGTTTTCCAATATTCTACATCTGTTTGGATGGCGATTATGTATTTGCTTTATAACACAGTAAGTTCTAAATTTATGCTTTATACACATATTTTGCACAATATTTCACAATGCACAAGACCGTGCTAAGACCCACCTTTTCATAATCCTCAGCAGTAAAGTCTCTGTCTTTCTGAAGTATTTCATGAAGTCTTGCTTTTACGCGTTGCTGACAACTGCTTAAAGAGTCACTATCACTATCCAAGAGGCCGTTCATATTTGCACTTTTTACCATTTGAACAAGAATGGGAGTAAGCTCTCCTTCAAGAGCTAACAGTCCCTAAATATGTTAAATAAAGCCAACACAGATTTAAAATTAGTATGCAACATAAAAAGTACCATAATAATTACTTTGTCACATGCTGAATTTCATAAGGTATAAGCTAATTACTTTTAATAAACTTTATAATAATACAGATTATCATTGTCATTTCAGGACTTTATTTTGAGGTTTAAAATTTGGAATTTTTTTAAACTACCTTAGTAAAAATCTTTTAAATGCACTAATAGATATAAATTCTAGGGATTCTAAAAAACGTTAAATTATACCTTTGCAAAAGCAGCTGCAGTCATCTGGACCCGTCCCTCATCAGAGGCATATATTTTGAGGTCATGTCGGTAGGTGCTATGTAATCTAAGTAAACCACAACCAGGAAATCCTGCATAATCTCCTGAAAATAAATCCTCAAATCACTTAAGCTATATTTTTATCTCACTGCAGTTCTATAAATATTTAAAGTTACATCTCAAAATAAAAAAAGGCGTGAAAATATGCAGCATGAATTTAACCAAATAAAAGAAACTTCAAAATGTACCTTGACCTCCCGGATACATACACCTGAAAGCTCTTCCAAGTTCTTCAGCCTGAACCCTGCCAGCAGGGGTTAGTTCTCCTCCCCATTTTAGAACCAAAAGTAAGGATGGTTCTTCTCTTCGGCTGTCTAAAATACATGTGGATAAAACAAATATCAAGTGTGTTTCTTTTAAACAAACATGTTCCAAGATTAAATTTTTCTCTGTGCTCTCTTCTGAAGTAGAATGTGGCCCATGTATAAATTCTCTTTTTTCTGCAAGTTGTTGCTTCTGTCAGGAATATCTCGTTTTACCTGTTAAAAACTTTTTAACTCTTCAAAAAATTTCAAAATCTCTCTAATACTTTAGGAGAAGGCTCTCTCCCACTTTTCTGAAAGGAATTATTGCTTCTCCCTCCCTGCTCTCATAGTGGCTCGCCCAGTGTATTTTAATTAGTTGTGCAACATATGCCAGGTTAAGAACTCCAGGATGCTGACAGATCCAGGTCTTGTATTTATTAAGAGCCTCCAGCAGTGCTGTCACATAAAAAGTAATGTTAGCTGAAGTGAAGAAGACAGATACATTTTTACTGATGACCTTATCAGTGATTTGCATAATTGTTAGGAAGAAATGAGATCAGAGTCTAATATTTATTGTAATTTATATTAGTGAATGAAATTATGCAGTATCAGTTGAAAGCAACTCTTTAAATTCAGAATTGTGAAAACTGCCTCAAACCAAAGTATTTTCTCAGACAAAGGGAAGGTAAGTAAGTGAATGAATTTCTATACTTAATTTTGACCTGCCCTTTATCACATTCTAAGATCTGTGTTGGTTTTCAGAAACAAAGGTAATTTAAGAAATAAGCAATATAGGCACTAAAGAGCTTAATGATGGTTCATTAAAAGTGATAGAAAATCATCCTTACCCCTGGGGCCAGTCAGTAATTGTATGTACTTTACCATAAAGGCAATATTAATTTAGGGACAATTAATTTTTCTATTATAGTTATTTATAAAATATTTTGATCATCAACACTATGATATAAGAAATTAATCTGTATTCCTACCAGTCACAGACTGGTATGAGAGCAATATGTCAAATTTTAAAATCTACAAAGACCAACAATAACCAAACTTGCATTTGCATGGAAGCCAATCATTATTTCAATTTTTACTAAATAATACCACTGTAAATATCCTTTTAAATCATTCTTTCCCTGGATTTCTGATATCTTCCTTGGGACAGACTCTTATAAACAGAATTCAGGTCAAAGCATACGAACATTTTTGATATATATTAAACAAAATATTTTTTAAAAAGCTATTAGCAATTTATAGATCCATCAGTAGACTGCAATTCTATCACACTGTATGCTCAGCAACATTTTTAATTAACTGTCTGAAAAAAAGAGTATATAAGAAGATACTTTGCCAGTATGATAGGCAAGAGTAATTATTGCTACTATTGTCACTATTATTTTATTGGGCACCTGCATTTCTCATGAAATGGCTTCTGTCACCTCTGTCCATTTTTTTTCCGAAAGATAAATGAATATATGGACTTCTGTGCTGACTCCTCTTGAAAGCTAATCTTATTTAAAATGTTCATTCTGGTTTATTGGGTAGAGGACACTATATATCTTAGAAACACATCGATTACAAATTCTTTCAAATGGTGTTTTCTTACTTTGAGTTTTCCTCCCACCAAAAAAAGAAAAAAGCACCCATTAACTAATGTTTAATTATAAACAAATAAGCCTTCTGAAATAACCCGAGTAAAAAGAAAGTACCCTAAGCAATTTTCAAAATAATAAAATCTATTCCTTTACATAAGGATACAGAATAAAATCTATATTTCACTTAAAGGATAAAAATAGTTAAAACACTTTATTTTTCCTTTATTCAGCAGGCCAGTCCCTAAACTATTAGAAAGGATCCAAAAGCAAAAGCAATCAACAATGAGCAATAAGTTTCTACACATAACTAAACCACAAACACGTTAGTAATGGCATACCTTCCTCTTCACTGGATGTTTTAGGACACCCATGAGGGAGATAAGTTAATTGAACCTTACGATTTATTCCAGAAAAATGGCCATACCTGAAAAATAAAATGGCAAGATGGACAATATTCACTAAGTATTCAGTGTCATCTTCTAAACAAAAACTAAAACCCATCTAGACAAAAACTAGGTCTTAAGATTGATAGCTCCTTCAATTTTTAACTACTTTGCTAATTATTCAAAATATTCTAGAAGAAAACCTATACCATCTAAAAATATTATGAAAATAGAAAAAAAATGTTTATAAAAGTTTGATCATTTTGAAGAGATAGTATTGAATAATACTAAAACATGTCTATGTTTTTGCAAAACATACAGGAAATAAGATTGTAAATGTTCAAATATGTAAAGCTTTTAACAAGAACACTGGTGGTAACAATTTCACTTGATTAAAAGACAGTTCAACACTGTTTTTTATTTAAACAGCACTAAATCTATGGTCAAGTTAGCAATGTGGACTTTCTTCTAAGTAGGAAGTACTTCATAGAGAATCTAATTCTGAACTCATTAAAAGTAAAAGTAAAAGTAAAAGACAATACTCTTCAATACAACAATCTATTTTCTCACCGGTGAAAATAAAAATTTCATTAGATTTTTTCCTAATTCTCCTCAGCTCCAGATCAAACCATGAAGGAAATTAACACAGAAAGTCACAAATGAAAAAAGAGCACTATTATGTTAAGGAGGTTAAAGTTAAGTGTAAAGAGACACTCACATCTCTAACACAGTCTTCAGCTGTTCAAGTTTTGACTTGTTTTCTTCAATTTCAGAATCGTTATTTTGCCCCAGTTCCATTAGCAGTTGTCGTGCAATATCTAGCACCTCCTGTAAAATAAATTAATAAAGAATTGAATCTTTATGTTACTATGTCATTAGCAATTTAAAATTCAACAAGAAATCAACTGCACTTGCCTGTAACTGTTTTGGTTTCTTGAGTTTCAATTTCCCAGATTTATATCCATCACACTTTTCAAAAAGATCAAAAAATCTTATGAAAAAGACAGAACATAAATGTCAATCATTTGCAATAATTAATATTACTGTCATATGCTTACATGAATCAAGAATAATAAATCCTTAAAATGGAAACAGAGCAATAATATATAATAGAATTTGGAGATAATGAATTTAAAATATTATATGTTCTCTTTCACTATACCATATTGCTCTTCTAATTTAAGTAAAACAATTTAGAAATTTCCCAAACCATGTCAAATGAATAGTTACTACATGTTGTTTACAAGTATTCTCATGATAAAAACTGAGTATATGATTATAACACAAAATATCATATAGCCCCTGAAAACACTGCACACACATTAAGAAATTATTTGTTCGACACTATTGAATACAGTAGTTTTTCGAATTTTATTATCTCCAAATCAAATACTGAAAAGTTATGAAAGCTTTCATTCTAATTTTCTTATAGAAGATTGAGAGGTTAGTGACTCTCAGAAAGCTATATAAGACAATAATACACCAAGACTAAAAAGAAAAACTTTATAGTAATAAAGGAAAGTGAGATCAGACTGATGATCAAGTATCAATATTACCATAATTACTTTAGAGACTGAAATATACAAGCATTTAAAAGGGTTTGGTTTGCAACTGGTGGTTTAAATAGTAATGACCAAGAAATGGTGTAAGTTTTTCTATGTGATGTATTACTCAAAAATAGCTCATCATTTATCAGAAATATGAAGTTATCTCCTGATTATAAAATTATTCCTCCTAAAACATACTTTTGATGCCTCACTTCCATTTTCATTTTCTGCTTTGGTGTTCGATCTCCATGACGTATGACAGCTATGACACATCTAAGTTCCATCCTAAAATACAAAAAAAAAAAAGATTATCAATTTCCTAACAAAAAGTTTTGGTTTATAATTCACATAATATACTTAATTATTTATTTAGAGAAAACTTTTCCATTTCAACATCTTTCTTATGAAGAACAGTATTTACACCAACCAGCCTTAATTTAACAAATCAAATCCTAAAAAGAAATTCATTTAGAAGCTAGAGGAAGAGTGATATTAAGTTGTGTAGTATCTGCTACCTTTATAGATTGCTAACTATGCTAACTCTGGGATAAAAGTAAAATGGACAGCAATCCAGAACTTTATTAAATATCTTCCCTTGCAGCACAAACCAGTACAGACTGAGATTTCATTAAATCAAAATAAAGCTTTACGTAATAGCGATAATATTTATTCTGCCCATTATGAAAAAACTAATATTACAAATTCAGCTTACTGGAAGATGAAACTATCTTAGGAAGAATGTTTAGGTTAAGATAAATAATTTAGCTTGTCAAACTGAGGTATAAAATAATATTTACCTAAGTAACAAGTGAGTTATAGGAAGTAACTTACTCTAGCAGAATACTATAAAAACATTTTGGCAATATTGGGTAATTAATTTACCTGAAAGTATAACTATAAATTTTTTTTTAAATGCTAAGAGCACCAGAACTGCATGACCTTTGACTATGAACCTATAAGTAATAAGTCTGTTGGTGCTTCCTTCTTTTTTATAGTTCAATAAAATTTAGCAAGCATTTTTCAGGACATTCTTTCAAACAATCAAGATTTATCCAAAGAAAATGAAGATACAAACTTGAAAGAATATGCGACAGACATGTTCACTGTAGCATTTTACAAGAACCAAAATATTGAAATAACCTAAGTGTTCATAGCTGGATGAAGGGATTAAAAAAATGTGGCACATCTATACAATTGTATGCTACTCAGGCATATAAAAAAGAATGAAATTTTACCATTTGCGACATCATGAATAGAATTTACTGGCATGATCCTAAATGAAGCAAATCAGACAAAGACAAAAACCATCTGAACTCAATATATGGGAATTTTAAAACCAAACCACCAAGTATAGATTCAGAGAATATACTGATGGGTGCCGGGGGTGAGATGTATAAGGTAGACAAAATGGTGAAAGGTGTCCAAAAGTATAAACGTCCAGTTATAAAATAAAGAAGTCATGAGGACACAATGTGCAGCATGGTAACTAAAGTTAATAATAATACATTGCATATTTGAAAGCTGGTAAGAGAGTAATCTTAAAACTTTCATCACAAAAAAAACCTCTAACTATGTTAGCTAGACTTATAATCATTTCACAAAATATAGAAATATTACAGCAATATGTTATATAACTGAAACAAATACAATGTAGATGTCAATTATACCTCAATCAAAAAAAGAGAAAGAAATGTAATCTTTATTGTAACGAACAGACTGACAAGGAAAACTCAAAAAGTTTCTAACTGAAGATACTCAAACTTACATAGTTCCAGATGTAGTCGGTACAATTGGTATATCTTCAGCTTCTAAGGGTATTGACCAAGGAATATGAAATTGTGGAGCAAGCTCTCGCATTACAATATTGCTTTGAGACAAAAAGAAATGAAAAATAAAAAATCAGTTCATCTTAAGACAAAACTAGGCATTTAATGACAAATGATAAAAAACATGAGTTAAAGTCAAACTATTTAATGATTATGTGACTACAGTACCTAAAATTGTGACTCAAAAAATCAATTATGCTAAGAAAAATTATTTCAACAGTTCTAAACTAGTATATCAAAATACACTACTGGGATTTCATGAATTTGGAATTATTCACTTATTTAGTTTAAAAAACAAAAGCCATATTAGGTTTAAATAAATCAGTATAATTGTATCATTTCTATTTATATACATACTGAAATCCAAGATAATCTCTACTATCTGTATGGCCACCAATCATTTCTTTTTTGTTTGTTTTAAAGATTTATTTATTTATGCATACAAGAGCTGGGGTGTAGGCCAGAGGTGAGGGGGTGGGGGCGGCAAGAGGATTCACCAGAGACATGGTAGGGAGCAGAATAGGCGGATGAACTGAAATACTCTGCTGAGGGGAGCAGCAGGAAAGACAGGAGAGATCTGCTGCGCCACGGGGGTTAGCTCCCTGGCCGGGGACTGAACTAGTGCAGCAACTGCTATTAGCTTTATAGTGCTGAGGCTTAACCGCTTGCACCACCAGGAAGGCCCCACTAATTTCTTATCAACTTAGTAAGCTGCTATAAATTTCATTTTAAGTTCACAAATCTTTGAAATATAATATAAAAGCTGACTCTGATTACTTATGTACATTTTAAAGCATTTGTTAAGTCTTTGCCATGTATACTTTGAACTGTGTAAAAAAGTTGTCTTCAGTCTTATAAACCAAGTTACATGAAAACAGGACAAATAATATAAAATGGTATTTCTATATACATCTTTTTGCATCCACTTGATAATCTCATGAGACTAATTTTAAGTAATATGCATATGTAGAAACTAGTGTCATTCAAAAGAATCTTGAATTTCAAATATTTCTACTTTCCTCTGATGATCTGTCTCAGGTTGTAAATTTTGGGCTATTAAGTTAAGAGAATGAAACATGTTCAATGATAAAACCTGAGGAACACAGTACCCTAGTAAATTAGCTATTTTGATTAATAATCACCATGTTATTTCTAAATCTATGAAGTTAAAATAACTTTAATTCTTTATGCATTGTGGTTATAAATTAGTCTTTGATAAACAAAGTATATTCAGGATTTGACATCATCTTTGGGGATGCCATTTCACGAACAGATTTTTACTCTAGAGTGCTCGCAAAACCCTAATCCAAAATATGATGTTTAGAAGTATTTACTTTTTGGTAACAAATATAAGAGGAAGAAATATAATGAAAAAAATTCTTACCCAAGTATTTTTGCACAATCATCATAATACTTCATGGAATTTTTCACAAAACTGAAGCCATTGACATCACAGACATAGGACTGTCCATTGGCTCGTAATAAATCAAAGCCACAAACTGTTTGCTATTTAAAACAAGTGATAAAATTTCAAGTTCCATTTGAATTAAGATTGTTTCCAGTTTTAATAGAACACATCAAATTTGTATAAAAATATATCAGTTCATATCATAGTAAATAAAAGTGAGAGATATTAGTCATTTGTAATATGAGTACTTTGAAGATATATAACATATGCCACTTAATGATTAGTTTCTCACCACAAAGTAGTTATAGAACAATAACACTTATAGGACTAGAGAGGCAAAAAAAAAAAAAAAAAAAAAAAAAAAAAAAAAAAAAAAGCACATGGTATTAAGTTCGTCAATTAACATTTTAATTTGAAAAAGTAAGTAGTTTTAAAGTCTTGAAAATTTTGTGTTATCAGAAAGTATATCACTTTAATCTAAGAAAAAAAACCAAAAAGGGATAGTTTTGAAGACATATCCTAAATAAAATGCCCAATTATCCCTGTGAATCTTCTATCCTGAGAACCACATACTTGTGAGCATCTGAGACAAATTTATGTTGGAGATGAAAATGATTGAAAGGTATACATGTTCTCCTCAGAATACAAGACTTTCTGATCTTCTACATTTTATATTAAAGTCATCACCTATACATGAATATGTGATTTTGGAACTGTATTACAAAATTAAAATGATTTGTATAAAGTTATTAAAACTTATTTATAGATTAATTTATATATTATTTATACCTAGTCATTGAAAGACTTTAAATTATTAAGACAGAGAATTTATTTAATAACCAGTAATATATACTTGTCTTTAAGCTACATATCGAAGGCAAGGCTTCAAAAAGGTAGAATTTATCTTTAGTAGATACAAGTTGTACAGTTTATACTTATGACTTTACTATATAATAGTATAAAAGCCTAAAAGCATTAATTGAGGGAATTACTCAAACATCAAACAAAGTTTTAAGAAATGTATTTATTTATTTTCACCTGCATGGTACCATACATTTGGCTGAAGTATCAATTACCAAACCAGAAGAATACTCAGGACATTTTTTTAATGAACAACAACAAAGAAATCATTTATCAATTCTATGAATAAACAATACTTACAACCCACTTTGTTTTTAATGTTAAACAATACTTCTAAGTACTGGTAAACTATACTGTTTTTAGGTAAGTTTTTCTCTGCATTTTTAATAACCGAAAAAATTAACAAAAGTTCACTTTTTATAATACAGAAAGACTATGAAACAAAGACTTTCACTTATTAGACATTTTTATTATGGTACTGTAAGAACTCTTGAAAAATGTATTAACTGTTCATGTACCACGCTTACATTTTAGCTTACTTCCCCATTCCCCAATTATAAGCCCATATAATATCTCTTTTATTCAAAAAATAAAATTGGAATTTCTTTTACAATGGTCTATATGACATGTATAGCATTAAGGCCTTACCTTAAATGCAAGGCAAACTTTCCAAGCAATTAATTTCTCTCGTGCATTGAGAATAACAGGGTATCTTACTTCTTTTCCTTCACTATCTCGTTCCACCTTGCCATCAAGTGCTGGAGATTTTCGAGCTTCAGCATGGGCATAATCTGGACCCACTGTGTAAACCTTTCACAAAAGGTATATATATATATATATATATATATATATATATATATATATATATATATATATATATATATATATATATAAAATATGTAGTCAGCAGACAACAAATTAAAAAAAAAATAACAAAAGATACTTTGGTCTCCAAACTACTATATAGACACAGCTTCCTATTTTATATTCCAAAATTTTCAATACATTAGAAAAAAATATAATTAATTATATGGCAAACTGGTAAAATGAGGTTCTATTTTCTACAGAAAATAATTATCCTAGCATTTTGAGGGAATATGAGAATATATGTGGTGTTATCCTCAAATTGTTTTAGTTTAACAAAGAAGTAGTATAATTACAGAAGTAACTGCCAAAAGAAAGATTAAAAAGGGGGGAAGGGAACAGCATAAATTTAAAGGCTGAAAAGAGGGAGAAAGTTACTCTAAACAAAGATGGTAAACACAGACAGAGGTCAGAGGCATAAAATAGCAGGGCATTTGTAGAAGAGTAAGTTATTTGGTATGGGTTCTATTCATATGGCAGACTAAAATGTCTTGTATGCCAGTCAGCCTCATGAATCTGATTATTTTCTGTGGTCAATGATAAATCACTGGAGATTTTTAAGAAGTCCATCATTGAGCCTACACTTTAGAAAGAACATTCTGGTTAGAGAGAGACTTGGCAGAAGATAAAGCAATTAAAACCTTATTTGCCACCAACAGAAATCACACATACTTTACAGCACATTAGTTTTACATCTATTACATTACAGTTGTCGTAGATCTCAAAACATTAATCAATGCTCAGAAATGTGGTATATATTAGACCACTATACTTTATTATTTAACAGCCTTTTAAAGAAATAGACACACTACTGAATCACAAAGTTGGTTTTTAAATATTTTGAAAATTGTATTTCAACAAAATTTGTTTATTTTCTAATCCTGTACACATTATTTTAAGCATTTAAGAACACTATTCTTTAAAAAAAAAAAAAAGTACGGAGGCTTCAAACTGCCAAAGGGATGCATATAAAACACAGGTATTTCCTAGTCGAAAAGAAAGAAATCTTAAAGCTGAGGTAGCTAATTAAAATTAATTCTTTTTCTGCAATCACTGGTAAACTCTAAGTACACCATTAAAATACACTTTTATCAATCCTACCTTAACATCAGTACCATCTGTGGGCATAAACTCTTCATATATATATGAGCCTGTTTTTCGTACATTGCTTTCTGGAGAGTAAACGCTACTTCTACTACCAATCTGGAAACAAAAAGAATGCACATTAACATAAAAACTAAAATACACCCCTAATTTATATAATATAATCCTTTTAGCATCTATTTTCATTTCAGGTGGAAATTTTTTCACTCACAAATATTTAACAAAATTTACTAAGTAGTTGACACCACATTATTTTCTGATATAATTGTAACTTATACATAAGTTAAAGAGTGTAAAAATATTTAAGTTGAATCTTATGTTTCTAAGATTCAACAATATCACTGCATCCTGTTCATTTCCACTGCTATAGAATTTGCTACTATATAAATATATTTCATATAGACTCCTATCAAGATACACTTAGGTTGCTTTCTAAGTTTTAGTTAGTAGAATATTGTTGCTTCAAACTTTCTTGCATTCCAATACACATGTGCAAGTTTTCTAAAGTAGAAAAGTGGACACTAGAAAAGTGGAATTTCTGCTTGATAGACTATGCTCATATACAACTTACATAATGCCAACATCTTTTAGATTGTCTTAACAATTTAGAGTGTCTTCAGCAATATATCTATCAGTCCTCACTGCTCTACATCCTTGTCTATATTTGGTATTGTTAGAATTTTTATTATTTGCCACTCCAGTGGATATAAAATAGTATAGCACTGTATTCTTATGCAGCAATTCCATTTCGATGATTGATTATAAGTATATGTGGATTTTAACTCCTGATATATCACTAAATGGCTACACTAATTTGCCTACCTGCTAAAAAAGTTTGGGTTTGCTTGTTTTCCAACTATCTCAACCTTTCTGATTTTTGCCAATCCAAAAAGTAATTCAATGTCATCATCTTTTAGATTTAATTTGCACTTAAGCTGGGGTGCAGACCAGAGGTGTGGGGTGGTGAGAGGATTCACCAGAGACAGAGTGGGGAACAGAACAGGCAGACAGACCAAAGTATACTGCTGAGGGGAGCAGCGGGCAAAACAGGAGAGGTCTGCTGCCCCATGTGGGAATCCCACCAGGCGGAGCATGGAACTCGCTCTGCAGAGGTGCCAGACAGCTTCACAGTGCTATACCCAACCCGTTGCACCACCAGGGAGGCCCTGCACTTCACCTTTTATGAATAAAAATCTGAATGTACTTTCATGTATTTGAAAGTTATTAGTAGGGGCCTCCCTGGTGGCGCAGCAGTTAAGCACTGAGCTGTGGAGCTGCTGGCAGTGGCAACCCAAGTTTCCCACATGGTGCACATTCCCACATGGCGCAGCAGACCTCTCCGGCCTCGCCTCTGCTCCACTCAGCAGTGTGTTTCCGTTAATCTGCCTGTTCTGCTCCCCACTCTGTCTCTAGTGAACCCTCTCACTGCCCCACACCTCTGGCCTGTAATCCAGCTTGTATGCATAAATAAATAAATCTTTAAAAATAAATAAAAGTTATTAGTATTACTTTTTCTAAGAACTACCCATTTTTTTTGGCCATTTTTCTAAGATTGCTAATATTTACCTGTATGTCTCTCATAACAGATATATAAATGGAAAATAAAACAAAAATAAGTTAACTTCCTTGGAATTTTGTAAGTAGGAATTTTGCATAAGCAATATTAAATAAAAAGATTTCTTGCTTTTCAAGCAAAGTATGAGGTCAGTTTTATTAACTTACATCTAAAGTTTACATATTTTCAATCAGTTTTATTAAACACTTATAAGTGTATATTAATCACTTTATTAAACACTAAAATTACTTTCAGTAAAACTTAACACTGTATGAATAAGAGTATTCACTAGGATAATAAAGGCTCACCTTTCGAAAAAGTCTTTGACTTCCACCACCAGCAGAGGTTGGATAATAAATGTAAACATTGTGATCTTCTGCACTCACTGGTTTTTCTACAAATGGCTTTTGGAAAACTTCCCCATTTACTTCTACATGATCTTCTCCTTCAATCAGATTACATTCTACCAATAGACATAAAAATCATATATTGGATGTTATCTACATATATTACTGTTATTTACTAAACTAGAGATTACAAAGAAAAGTAAGTTTGGATGATATATTCATTTGGTTTTAATTAAAAATGTTAATATAAGCAACATATATTAGTATTTATAATATACACAATATGGCATTAGGAATGACAGTTGTTCTCCAAAATCACAGGGATCTGCCATTTCACTCTATCATACCACAGAATTCAATGTTAGACATCAAATTATGCCAACAAGAAAAGATTGAAAAATAATTCCAAGAAGCTACTGTCTTCTGAAAAACGTGATCATTCATACTCAAAATCCATAAAACGTGAAATTACTTAATTACTTAGAAAAGTCACCTATATGCAGAGTAAACAATGAAAGTTAATTTCTTACCTCTCTACAAACAAGAGAAGTTCTGTGTTATAGACAATAAAAGTGTGGTTTTTAGTAAAAACTGCTTTAAGTTACAAGAAAATCATCAAAATTCCCCCAAATACTGCTATCAAAATATTAAATCTTAAGACGTCAAAACATTTATCTTACGTTTTTTACATTAATTTAAGCAGCACATACAAGCTGTGTTAGAAAATGAGTCTGAAAATGAAGCAAAGGTGCTTCTCAAAATATTAATAGTAATATTTCAATATTTCTACACATTAAAATTTTAAGTGTAGCATCCCAGCATGAAGTTTCTAATACTTAATTCAACAGTCACAGATTGAATCACTTGTTTGTCTGTAATCAATACAAGTTTATTAAGTATGTAATAAATGATTCTCAGAGATATAACAAATGTAAACCAAAGTAGGATATATAACTCCTAAATTAATAGTTAGCCTTTTAGCTCACAGTATAAATATTTTAACTGAATGTAATGCTTATATATGTGGATCATCAGGAAAAACAAATGAACAGAATACTATCTGTTCTTTAAATTCCCACCACTTAAATAGTTTAAATGGCTTTAAAGAATGTTGAGTGACAGAGATAGCTTGCTTAATCTTACTCTTACCTTTGGGATTATTTGGATCACGGTTTAAAATTGCGTAGCGGGGAAGCAAAATACCTTCAGCTTGAAGAATACTATATACTTCTCTCCTGAGGAAAAAGGAAATCATCATTATGGTTTTATTGCTATGTTTCACAATGACTGTATTTTTGTGCTGTTCATAAAGTACATTACTATCCTACTACTCAAAATACATTTAATGAAGTCTTGATTTTTTAAATAAATAAATGTGTCATTTCAATGTATATTGAAAAAAATGATTCTGAGAAAATATTCAGCAAGTAGCACAAAAATGCATGCATAATAATTTTGTGACATGTTAAAATGTTATTTTTTAAAGTTGGGAATGTAAGTATGTAAAAAGTAATGGTTAAAGTTTTATCACAAACCAAAATATGACCTCACCGTTAAAGTATATACTCAGTATCTAATGACAGGGGAAAATGTTTAAGTATTATAAATGAAAAGTAATCCTTTTGTAAAATTGAGTTTATGTTATGTATTGCTTTCTATTAAATACACTGAAAAATGTGACAGATGTAGGGGCAGGGTTAAAGACCTTTCTTTTGGACTAATATTTATATTTGTGTATATATTTACATTTATAATACATAAATATATATTACTGTCAACTGAGGAAAATGTTTTAAAATTTTAGTAATTAATAATATTACTGTATGGAAGAATAGAAAAAAATATAAAAAGAAAAAATAGGGGCCTTATTTCTCAAGTATTTTCACATATATAAACTCATACTGTAATGCTTTTATAAAAAATAGAATTCTCCTGAAAAGTTAAAGATAGTCTTCAAAATGAACTTCAATTAAATGAGATAAATACATTCATTATTTTATAATTTTTCTCAGAAAGCCATGCTTTTGGCTTATTAAATGAATGCTTAGCTCTAGAGTGAACTACTTTGCAAAACGGTTACCTTTTTTCCATTTAAAAAAATCTAGTTAAAATGAGTAAAATCCTAATTTTATCTTTAGTCATGTTAAAATTTTTTTATTGGTTTATTAGGCTCAAGAAATTGAACAAACCTAGTTTAAGTCCTCATCCTACCACCTGTGGAATTGTTACTTTGAGCAAATTAATTGATCTTCCTAATTTTCAATTTTCTTTAAAGTTGGATAAAATTAGTAAGATATTTTTCAAGAATACCATGAAAAATGTAAGAACACCTAAAGTCATGTCAGTTTAAAATAGATACTAAATAAATGTTAATTTTCCTTCCCTTAACACCGTCAACTTCACCACTCACCTATCTTGTATGAGATACTGCATATTCAAGTCATTGATTACAAATGGATTCCTGAGTTTTGCATAGGCAACTGCTTTGTCCAGTGGAAATCCTAAGAACACATATTATTAACATATTCTATACAATCTTAAAGTAAGGTGGTTTTTATAACTTATCAACCTAAATATACACCACTTCTCATGAAAGATTAATTTCATTAGGAGTATAAATGTTTTCAATATAAGGCGTGGAACACAGAATTTGATTTAACTTATACTGTTAAATAAATCTTAGTTTCCTAGTTACTTTGATAAGGCACAACAAGCCAGTGGTTATATAACTAAATTTAGAACACTGACATGCAGTCAATGCCTGATTACTCAAAATCACCTGATAGAAGATTACTTCATATGCAAACAGAAATTTAAATATAAATAAGTGTATCACAATCACTTGGTGATTTTTTTTATAAAAGTAGATACAAACACTCTTCTTCTCACATAAGATATACATATAAATTAGCTGATAATTCAGAGAACATATGAATTTTTAACAATGGCAGCAAAAAAAATTCACATACAATAGATAAATTCAAAATAAAAAATAAAATATATGAAGGCCTAACAAATATCTAAAGAATTTTAATGACTACACTTTGTATTGACATTAAATGTTTCCAATTTTAAGCATCAATACCGATTATTAAAACAGGCAGTAAATTATAAGAGAACATGAAGCAGAGTTCAAGTCCCTGCTCCATCTGTCACCAACTACAGGAAATTGGACAGATTCACTTAACATGCCTCTGATGCCAGACTGTAAATGGGTATTATACTAGACTTACCTAGTAGGGTTTTTAAGGTATTAAATAAAAGAGTGTACATGAAAACACTTGCCATAATACCTGGCATTATAAATTAAATGCTCAATAAAAATAAACTATTATTATTGTTTAAATGACAATATTCTAGTATCTAAGGAAAAGGGTAAAAATCAGCAAGTATAAATATCTTCAGCATTTAATTATAGTATTTTACAATATACCTGTGAAGACACTATATTTCGCAGCATTATCAGATTAGTAAGAAGGAGGACGTATTAAAGCCCATTGAGGTTAAAAAACAAAAAAAAAAAAACCTATATGTCAGTTGAAGATTTACTCCCAAATTCGTTTTCATTTTTAAGATTTAAGTAGAGGTACTCTATAGTAAGAGTCACTTGGCCACAAGCTACAAACCCTTGAAGTTTCATAAAGATTCTCAGAATTCATCACTTGCAAAGAGGTCTCAAAGTCTATGCTTTGAAGCCTAACAGAATTCAGCAAATAGGAAAGCTCCTACATAGTTCCCTGCTTTTTTTTTGTAGTTGTTAGAGGAGCTTCTTCCTTACCAAGAGACAGTTTATGAGACATGATTTTAAATAGCACCTACTTTTACAGGCAAACTGCTTTTGCAGGAAGAACATGTGATAATAAAGGAAGAATACCTTATCCTCTAGGATAAGCAAATTTTAAGAATCTCTGAAATGAGGGAGTATCATTTGTAAAGAGGACCAGTGCGTTGGATCCTCTAATACTGAAAATCAGTATAGTATGTGAACACAAAAAGTCTCAACCACGTCCCATCTCTTTTGTACTAAAGGAGAGTCATTTTGATCACTTAACTAAAGCTGAGATTTTAACACTACATACTCTGGTAACAAGAATGATCTAATATGAATATCTTTATATATGAAAGCACGTATTTTATATAGTTCTAAGTGGGAAATTGACTTACTTCACAAGTTATTAGGTTATGGCTTTTTAGATATATACTTAACAGTAATTTTGATTAGTGGATTTTACTATGAGGTAATACATAAGCTTACCTAATATTTCAGTTTGATTTACAAAAGATAGCAAGTAAAATCTAAAATTCAAATATTATATTCTTAAGAAATAAAGTATGAATATGTATATGAGGAAAGACAGATGGTTTTCTTTGTGACAAATGCATAAGGACTTAAAATATTTAACAATTCAAAAAAATTATACTAAGAAACTTAGAAATGCAGGAACGGATATATATTCAAAATGCTTTATCACAACCTTATTTTTAACAGTGAAAATGAGAAACCATTTAATGGTCTGAATAGTGGCTAAATGTGTTATGTAACAGTCACATAATGGTAGATGAGGCACCATGAAAAATCAGGTTTTGAAGAAGTATATAGATGGGAAAAAAAACCTTGATAAAATTAGTAAAAAAAATTACACATAAAATTATATCAATGTCATAACACTAATATTTTGAGAAAATACACAGAAGACAGAAAGCAACATGTCAAAAAGTTACTATCAGCTGTCTGAGAGAGTGGGTGAATTTAATTTTCTGTTTCTGTTTCATTCAATATTCCACAATTACTATGAATTCATTTTATAATCAGAGAGGATAAATGAGGTTTCCCTCCCCATTCTCTAATACCTTTAGAATGGAAAGAAATAAGACAATCACACAAAGGCCAGTTTTCCACTGGTTCATTCAAAATAACTTCTTCTTCAAATACTACTACTGTGATATATTTAAATAAGGAGATCCGTTCAAGAATTTCTTTCATTGGTTTGGATTTGGATTTCTTTGCCATGGAACATATTCCAACCACAATCTGCCTTTCTGGTGGCTGAAACAGAGAGGAAACAAAAATTAGGTTACCCTTAGTAAGAATTTCAAAGTATATCTAATTGTTAATCTTTTTCAGAAGTAGATGAGGTATGTGGTGAACCAATAAAAGTCAAATATCAGACAAAAAGGTATTTTTCAAAATTATATTATTAAAATAAAAACTTAATAAGTAAAAGTAACAGTTTTCTACAAAGTTCTGGAAAAAAATTTAAAGCAAAACACTTTCAGAACATGGTTACTATTTTCATTCCAAGTTCCAACTTAAACAAATACATTTTCTTTACCTAGTATTTATTTACCTTCTTCACACCAGAAAAAGGGCAAAGAAGAGCCCAAATCCACCTAATCTAGGCAAGAAGACCTGCTAAAGTGAGATTAAGAATTCTCTTGTCTAAAACCAGTGTTTTTCTGATTACAAAGCTGTCAGCTATTAAACTACTTGGTAATTGAGCTACTTTTGTAAGTTGAGTAAATATTAGTTGGTCACCAATGACAACGTGGAAGGAAATTTTGGAGAATGCTAACAGCGCTATCAAAGCTCCCCCACACGCCCGTCTTCACACTCAATATTCCTATTTATTGGTGCTGATCTTCCCTGGCTTCTCGCTTCAGTTCAAAGGCCGTGATTTGGTCTGAAACTGAAAAAGCAGGACATATGCACAATACTTATCAGTAGCTAACAGGCTTACAAAACACTCAAGATTCATTTTAAGGTCTCTGCATTCAAGTGCTTAAAGTTTTATCAAATATATAAAGCTGTGTTCAGTTTTTCCTTTCTTCTCTCCCTTCTACATTTTATATATTCCATGACATTATAATCTGTGCCCAAAACTGCTTTACTAGACTCTTATTATCTAAAAATAAAATTGGATAACATCAAAATTCTTTTTCCTCTTCGTGTATAGAAATATATTTCTTCACTGTTTCCTCTCATTGAAATTTGGAGTTCAAATTGGCATTAATATTTCACTATAAATCAAATAAATTTTAAAATCTAACCTCCCTGGAGTCAACTATTTCCTTTCCTGATTGTCTACTTCTATGTTCCCTTATTCAATTCTCTCCCTATCAAAAGCCCATCACAGCTCATTATAATGTTCTACCATATGTCCCCAGACAACAAAATACTCAACCTAGCATTTCACACTGCTTCAAATATCTACTCGAAGTACTTAGCAAGAAACTCTTGATTTATGGCCCTGCTGATGCTTTATCTTTGCCACCACTTCTCCCCACACCTGAGTCATGCTAGGTACATCACTGATTGACACTACAGTCGGCATCATTAAACAACTCAGAAGTCTAGTTGTATTTTCCATGCACCATCTACTCAACAATGCTACTCATAAAACAAAATGTGCCTTTTCAGTTTAAAATATGTCCAACAGATTTATATGTGAAAAAAGTCTCCATAATTTAAGATATTAATTCACCTTCACATTGATTATTTAAAAGTCTATCCTGTATTGCTCATCTTTTAGCAAACAACTTACAGACTCATCTTCCTCCTCCTCCTCTTCTTCAGTATGGTGGAAAAAATGTCGATAATTTCCAGGGTTTATCTCTGTATCTTCAGGCCCAACAAAGAATCTGGGAGCTTCACTCATTTTTATTTCATTTGATATAGATACAATTTAAATGTGCTATAGTGAAACTGCTTTTAAATAAACAGTATCAGAAAAAAGCATTCTTTCTGTACTAGTTGACACGTAGGTCTGCCGCTGCTTGTGTCTGCTTATACAATCACTTGAATTTGTGATGACAGGTAGTTGGCATGTGTTCTTTTTTTCCTGGATATTATTGCTTCATTGTTAATAGAGTTTAAAAGACAAAGATAGTGAGACTATTACTTCGGTGAGTTGACACAGCAATCCTTTTACCTAAAATACAACGAAAAAATTAATTTTGGAGACTGTACTTCAAAAACATTCAAGAAAGTACATACCAAATGCTTCATTTGATTACTGTTTATGTAAGAAATTATTTGATCAAATACCCTTAAGAGCTGAATAATACACTACATTGAACTACAAAACATAACTCAAGATTCCTATTCCGGGGGACTCCCTGGTGGTGCAAGGGGTTAAGTCTCAGTACTGTGAAGCTATAGGCAGCCACTGCAGCATAGTTTGAGCCCCACCCACGGAGTTTCCCCCATGGCACAGCAGACCTCTCCTTTCTGGCCCACTGCTCCCCTCAGCAGTGTATTTCAGTCAGTCTCCCTATTCTGCTCCCCACTCTATCTCTGGTGAATCCTCTCACCTCCGCATACCTCTGGTCTACACCCCCAGCTCTCGTATGCATAAATAAATCAATCTTTAAAAAAACCAAACAAACAAGATCGCTATTCCGAAAGATCTAATTCTATTTTAATGGGTGGTTACTTATGAAATATTAACACTAGTTTACCAAGTCAGCTTGATTTTACTAATCTTTAAAATTATAATTACAGTGTATAAAACTTAAGACAGCTTGTGATTAAAAGAATGCAGAAATAATTCACTTTATAAATCAATACCTTTTATTCCTATTTCCTTTGCAGTGTTTTTATATATTTTTTTTTTCTGAAAAAAAAAGGAAGTTTCCATTTGCTGTAAAATTTAATGGCAGCGTACAAGTTGATCTCAGCTCTTCTGTAGGCATCATTAAACAGCTCTTCCGTTTTATGTCAAATGGCAATATCCTCAAGTTTCTTACAATCTTACTACTCCTATCTCAAACAATCTTAGAATTTCAGTTGTGAAAACAGCATGTGGTGCCTCCCTGTTGGCATAAGGGTTAAGTCTCAGCATTATCACCTCCAAGTCTGAGTTGGATCCCAGGCCAGGGAGGTAACCCACATAAGGTGCAGCAGACCTCCCCTGTTTGGCCTGCTGCTCTCCTTAGCAGTGTATTTCAGAAGATCTGCCAGTTCTGCTTCCTACTCTGTCTCCTGTGAATTCTCTCATCCTCTGCACCTCTGGCCTATACCCCAGATCGTCCCTATAAAAATTCAAAAAAAATTTTAAATTAAAATAAAACAGTATGTGTTTTGTAGTCAAATATATCGTTATATTTGTCATTACATAACTAGCAACAGATGCCAGTTTCTCTAGGTCTAAGTTTCTTTATCTATAAAAAAGGAAGTATCATTAACACTCTGTAACACTGGGAAGACTGAGGAAATGTAAGTGCTTGAAATTACTAAACACTCAATAAACCTTAGTTTTTTAAAACAAAGTTCCCTACTAACATGATATGCAAATCTAACAGAATGAAGCTTGCTCTTCGTTTGTTAAAATTAATGTATTTATTCAACGAATACTTCTCACCTATTAGAGAAGGCACTGTTTTAGGGACTGACAGAGTAAACACGACTCTTTTCCTTAAGCTTATAGTTTAGAGGGAGACATTCAAATCTATTCAAATGTAATTAGCACTCCAACAAAACTAAAAGAAATATGCAATCGTACAATAAACGTCTCAATATTCATTTCAAAGTGGCAACAACGGGAGATGTATATCAATGAATATATATATTCATATGTATGCATATGTATATATGTGTGTGTATGGTATTATTTTTTTTAAAAAACTACTTTTTCCAAATCAGGTATTCTAACAAAAGCAGTCATCCTGTTTACAGTCAGAGCTAAAATTAATTTTTAAAAACTCCGTAATTTTAGTGTTCATGATAAAAAGTCTGGAATGTACAAAATTAAAATTTAAAAATCAAAAATAGTGACAGACCTACTGCTTATAGTTATGAGTTGTACAAGTATTGGGTTTATATTTCCTATTAGTCTTTTTTCTATATATTTTTGGTACTTTCCACATGCATATGTGTGAACAGAAATCTACTTCTGAAAAAAAGCACGTATCCTGTATATTTTTTAAGAGTATAAGTTAATGACTTATCTGCTCCCTTCTCTTCATTTAGTTAATTCTGTTCAGTCTTCAAAGCTGCAGTACACAGATACACATCTCACATTTGATTATGAATTTAGGTCTGAAACCATGTTTCTTTCATTCATTTGGGCAGAAACAAATCAAATCTATGTTATGAACACCTCTTAAATAAACTGACATTTAGCAAAAAACCAAATAAATGAGGAAACTAGCCATGGGGTTAATGATAAAAGCACTCCAGGCAAGAAACAAGTAGTTAAGACTAAAAGCAGATGCCTATTTGACATATTTCCATGTTCAAGGAAGTGGAAGGAAGGCCACTGTAGCAGGAGCAGCGTAAGCAAGCAAAGAAAGAATGGTAGAAAACTAAATGAAGTAGCTAAGATGCACACAGAAGACTGAGAAGACATAGTAAGGATTTTAATTACATTAAATGTGACTAGACTGCAGGGGTAAGACATACACATTGACAGTTCTTTTGAAGGACTTTGTTACAAAGACAGGCAAAGGAACTGGGTCTTACAAAAGCATAAAGTAAAAGAACTTTTTTTCCCTGTTATTCTCTTTTAATATATGAGAGATATTTACATATATCATAAAAGAACCAAACATCCTAGTGATTAAGAGCATGGGTTCTAGAGCCAAAAATACTTAGAACTGACTCTGACTTTTAACTCCAGCAGCCGTGTGACCTTGAGCAAGTTAGTTAACATCTCAAGGCCTCAATGTCCACAATTGTACCTATCTCACAGGTCACTGGATGGACTTAAAAAATGCTTATATTCCAGTGTCCAGTGTCCACTGCATATCAATTAAATCAGTTTGTGAGTAGGGCCCAAGTACTTTTATGACATCCCAAGTAATTCCAACATGCAGACAACTCTGAGAATCAGTGTACTGCTCAAAAATGAGAAAGAATAAGAGAGAGAGATTAGGAAACGTAGAGCAATGGAAGCATAAACAAAATATACGTGTTCACTATCATTGTCAGAGTGTATTATTATAGGAGAGCTGATAGAAAATACATAAAACTGATGAAGCGGATTTTTGTCTTCCTGGTTCTTAGTACAATTCATGTACCCAATAAATATTCCTCCACAAAACTTTCCTTAGCAATTTTCAAGATTTCTCCTTTGAGTCATTCATCTTGACCTTTGATTACCCGGTAACTTTATTATTTAACTGCTTCAGTTATGTATATCTCTCCAAAATGTGATAAACCTCAAGAAATTGGGCCTTTATTAAACACCACACCTGGTAGACAATTTGTTCACTCAAGAGTCTCTCAACACCACAATGAATGGTAAGAATGACAAAAATTGATTATTTCAGTCTTTAAGGCCTGCCAATTGCCCTCAGAAACACTCTAGTCAGTACAAATGCTGTCATTTCCTATGCATTTTGTAACATGAAAAATGTTAGGAAGTACACAGTTAAAACTCTGTGATTTAACAATAATCCTGACGGAAATCCTGAGATTTGGGGTATTTTCCTCATTTTATAAGTATTTAAAGTACATAAATATAGGTCCATCATTTTACTACAAAACAGGACTTGAAGCAGAAATTCCAGTAATCTGAACATGATCACACAGTCAAATGAGTTTTAAATAGAACTCAAACCCAGGTCTATTTAACCCAAAGGCCACCATGTTCTCCAGAGAGCAAATTCAGGATTCTATGTATCATAGCATTATTGGTATTTAATAAATTTTTGGAAAACTAAAAGTATGGAATGAATCTGATTTTCATTCTTCCTCCCCAAATATGGTATATGATGAAATCTTATGGACATTATAGACGATTCAGGACATTCTTAATGGTATGGCATTCCACTTGAAACCCTGAAAACTACACTATAGTTTTAAGCACCTAGTATTGCTACATTATTTAGCATTTTGATCAAAATACATCCTTGGTCTTGAATTCCAACTATTGTTCAGTCTTAAAAGATATTATTCAAAAATCAGAGTTGAATCTTTCTTTCCTTTGAAGATTCCTTCTAGAGCAGTAGTAACGGAAGGCTATATCAGAATTATCTGGGGCACTAAACTTTATTAGACTTACCACACATTTTTTGAAGCAGCATTTCTTAAATGGAGTATCTAGATTTTTAGTAAAAGGGTACGTGTAGTCAGGTTTAGGAATCGCTTTAAATGTATGCAAAAGACAAATTCTACTTAATCCTGGATTTTTAAAGTTGAAATTAGTACTGCTACTAACATGTCCACACTCAAAACAGTGGTTCTTAAACTTTAGCATATATAGGAATCATTCCTACCTAGAGGGCTTATTAAAGTAATAATAATAAACACAAACATGTGAGGCTAGGAATCAATACACTGACTTTCCCATGTTCCAAGGTGATATTGATGCTGCTGGTCTGGGAATCACATTTTAAGAACTATCTAGACTTGGACAAAACTGGGCTAGAAAGCATTCTGATAGTTGCCAGTTATGTCCCTAAACAAGTTACTGAAATTCCCTGGCCACCATCTGTAAAATGGGATGATAAATTTCACAGACTGTTTTGAAGATTAAATGGCAATGCAGACATCAAAATAACTAGCACATCCCTAAGCACTCAGTAAATGTTAGCTCTATATACCTTGTTAATTATTGTTATAAATAAGACAGAGATGTCTTTCCTAAATTTAAGGACAAATTTAATTTGGTACAGAACAAATACAAACAATTCAATTTAGAATGTTCCTACTTACCTCTCATCTAATGAAATTGTACAATATAAACTCCTCTTTACCACTGCTCCTGTTGGAGAGCTCTTTTCTAGTCTCTTACTTCACTGCTTGAGACTACCTTGAACAGCACTGCCTGGGGTAAACAGTCATACCTTTACTAGTCTTTACAAAGCTGTCTAAATCTTAAAATAACACCTTGAATCATCATCAGCCACAGGCAGTGTACAGAAACCACCACCAACTTGAATTTAAAGTCTTTCCAAGCCATCACTGCAGCCTTTTCTATAAGTTCTCTCTGGAGCCCAGCTATTAATTAGTAAACCTGTGCTCACCAGATCAGCAGAAACAGGAGCACCAGTTCCTGCTACTCAACCTGTCCATAGACACACCTAACCTGTTAACCTGAAATTCTAGAGCATTTTCCAACGGTAACATTGCTATGAAAGGTGCCTCCATCTTACTGAACTAATGCTAAAAGGTACATAAGAGAATATTAAGTTGGCTTCTACAGATCACAAAGGCAACCTAGCAACATTTCTAATATTATTTATACAAAGAAAAAAGCCCCGCTTTAACTTCAAAGGGCCTTCATATTTTTTCCTTCTTCAAATCTTCCAATAGTATCTTTTTGCTGAGCCTCCCGTTCCCTCGGTTTAGAACAAATCTGTTGATAGTTTCTATTTCTTCTTCAATAATCAACCAAAAAGTCTTCAATCAATGCTTGCCTGACAGCTACCACACCTCTGCCCAGCATCCAGAAACACATTAGCACTTCTTATGAGCCAACACATTTGGGGATCTACTTACACGATGATCTGTTTCCATTAGTGCTAGGCTTTTTCTCAACTTTTTATAAAGAAAAAAAATCAGATTTTCAGAAAAGTTAAAAGAACAGTTCACTATAGACACCCATATTTCCAGCACAAGACTCAACAAATACTAATATTTTGCCACATTTATATACATATACACATGAATTTGTTGTGCCATTGTTAAGTTGTAGGCATCAAGACATTTACTCTCTAAATAATTTAATGTACATCTCCTTCCTACATAACCACAATATCATCTCCGCTTAATAAAAATAGTTCCATAATACTATTTATATATAGTGTTGTGAGAACTTTTGGAGAAGAAGGAACTCATTTTTATATCTCCAGTATATAATGAGTGCATACTTATTTGGATGATCAATAAATGTCCCATCAATTGTTCATGTAGTTGCACAACCATCCTGCAATTCATGTGAGTTTAAAATTTAAACAGCAAGCTTTGATTGTATAATCCTGAATCTTCTGCACTTCAGTTAACTCACTTATTTTTTTTTAAAGATTTATTTATTTATACATACAAGCTGGGGTGCAGACCAGAGGTGTGGGGTGGTGAGAGGATTCACTAGAGACAGAGTGGGGAGCAGAACAGGCAGATGGACTGAAGTACACTGCTGAGGGGAGCAGTGGGCACAACAGGAGAGGTCTGCTGTGCCATGTGGGAGTCTCCCCCGCCAGGTATCAAACTTGTGCTGCAGTGGCTCGGGACAGCTTCACAGTGCTGTGCCTAACCTGTTGTGCCACCAGGGAGGACCATAATTCATTTATTTTAGAAAAACCCATGCTAAAAATAAGTACACTATTTTGGTTTCCCAACTATTGATATTTGCATCATAATACTGAAACTGCATGAAAACAGATTATATCTGTCTTTCATCAGACTCCAGACAAGTGAGTAGGTCACACCAAGTATTTTTTAAATCAATGAATGCTTTCAGCTCCTGAAAATGCTAGTGAAGAAACTAGAAGCAAAGAAGCATAATGGCGGGAGAACAGCAGTTGTAATTGTCAAGAATACAGATCTTGTAATGTGACAAATTTGTTTTCTAACACGTGTTCAAACATTTACTATTGCAAAAGTTTTCAGGGCTAGTTTTCAGGGTCTTAGTTCCTATCTCTGTAAAAAGAGAATAACCCGATTTGCCTCAAGGAATTGTTGAAAAGAGTGAAATTAGAAAATATGTAAACCGTTTGGCTCAACAAATAAAAACTCAGTTAATGGCCCTTGTCGTTATTTACCAGCCTGAAACAAAAACTTCAAATTTCAATGAAGAACTTTCAATAGCATAAACAAAACCCTGTCTATTTGAGTGTACAGTAAAGATGCTAGGTACTAGAAAGTCAGCCATGCTTCCTATTTCCACTGCTAAGTCTCCCAACACGCTAAATCAAGTATTACCAACAGCACTCCAAAGGTCGCAAACTCCCAGAAAGTGGAGAACCTAGTGAATGAGATTCTACGGTCATCGCCCATGCCACCTTCTCCCTTAAAAGCGTGAGAGGGTGCAACACTCTCCAACCGAATGACCTGCAGCCTCCGTCCTCACTCTGGAAAACTGCAACGCATCGGGCTTTTTGTTCTTTTGAAGTGGGGGTGGAGGCAGAGAGCAGCAGTGAGAGAAAGACTGAAAATGAATAAAATAAAATAAAATAGCCATCTCTGCGCCGCACAAGCAGTCCCGAAACTCGAGGCTGACCACTTTGTGAAGCGAGACCGCAGTCTGAAGTACCAGTTCTATTTTAGCTGAGCTAATATCTCCGGTATCTCAACCCAAGAAATGAAAGAGAGGCAATGGAGGAGACGAAGTGAGTGAAAAGAATACGCGCAAGCACCCTCAGGGCTGTACTGTCACTCCTCCACGTCCACGCAGCCTTTTGCTCTGGCACATGCCCCATGCAGGAGCGCGTGTCTGGGCTCTGCAGAGTGTAGCAGAAGACAAAGCAACTGCCCAGCTGCGGTCGCCAACTCGGCTGACCAGGTTCTGTGTACTGTGTTCTCCTTCGGTCTCAGAGTCCTCACCTGCCACGGCTGCGACTGTCACGCCAGCTGCTGAAAATAGCCAAGCCCATTTAGATCTCGGTTTGCCTTTTAATCCGGGGGGGGGGGAAGGGGTGAGGTGTTAGTCGAGAGACTCCAGCTGCGGCGTGGACTTTAGTCTTCCGCCCTCAGCGCAGCAGAAGGGCCACATAGAGGTACTACAAGGCACTACTACTTCGCTTGAATCTTCGGTCACGCCTCTTCCCCTCCTGCTTCGGTCTCACACAGAAACCACACCGGGCGGAATGATTTCCGGCAAGAGTCAAACGATCCGCTGAAATTTTCCCTGACGGAAGCTCCACACGGTCCCATGAGCGCTTTAGTCTCGAATAGTTCCGCTTCCGGCAGCACCAGATAAGTCGCGAGAGGAAGCTTAAATTGTGTCGCTTACCTTTAGGACCACTTCGGTGAGTGGTCGTTGTAGTGTGTTTTGTCGTTCCTAAAGACTTTTTAAAGTAAGGCATGACCTGACAGTAATTTCAAAACCGTCTGCGGAAGGGTTTAATTGAAGCGGTGAAGATTGCGCAGGCGCTCTTGGAGCGGGAGGGCCTTGCTTGGGCGTTGCGACGTCCCGCGCCATCTGGGCGGAAAAGAGGCGAGTTCCGTTGTCTGGTCTAGGAAGGTTCCTGCTCTGTGTAACAGTTTTACTTAATGGTCGTTTTCCTGCCTGTGGTGTGTCTAGCTGGACCTTGCCCTTATGAATTGGTTCAGAAGCCGCCAAAACGCCCTGGACATGGTTCCCTCGGAGTTTCAGTGGCGTCCGGCACTGAACAAATTAAAAAGTTGAGTGCGGCACTTACTGTCCATAAAAATAATTCTCCCCCTTGCTTGTCTTTTAATCTGACCTATTACCTTATGCCCCAAATTAAAATATGTGGAGAGCAGAAACTCGAGTTCAAGGGAGACGTTTGTCCCCCTCGTTGTAAAGGAAAACTGCCCGGTATCTTGATCTCACTGGGTTTTCGTAAATGAGCGATTCTGAAGCAAAGTAGAGAAATGATTTTCAAAGTGGGAGGTCATCTATCACAAGTGGCTTCATAATATTATTATGACGATTAAGACACACTCGTTAAATGAATTTTCATGCTGAATTGAAGCCGTTTATAGAAAAAGTGTGGTGTCTTTTGATTCCCCAGCCTTGGAGGTTACATAGAGTCGTGCATTCTTTTTTTCAGAGATTAAAATAAAAAAATTCTGAAGTAGAGTTACAAACCCCAAGTGAACACTTTATTGAGCTATTACAGATTTTAAGTTGGAACACATGCCTGTTATAACCTTTAGGCCTTTTCAAGGCTTAAATTGGTAGCTCTGATGGATTTTGAGAGGAAAAAAACCTTTCTCTGCCCTTGAAGTTTCTTTCTGATGGTTATCAGGAGGAAAGTATAGTGAGGAGAAATACTGTGTGAGGCCAGAGGGATGGGATTGGGGGTGGTAAAAGAATTCACCCGTGATAGAGTGGCGAACAATGTGGATTTATTGAAATACAGTGCTAAGAGAAGCAGAAGCAAAACCAGAGAAGTCTCATCTGGAATGAGGATTTGAGGCTCCTACTCTCTATATTCCTAGGCTAAGTTGGGGCACCAGTTTGCTCCAGTTATCTGCTAGGATGTCTGGTCTCCGGCATTGGTCTTTGATGCAGAAACATGTCCTGGCCTCTGCTTCTGCTTTCCTGGAGTTGGGCTGGTCTTTCTGGTCATGGTGGTGGGTCTTATGACCTCGTTCCCAAGGCAATCTCATCAAGTCCCTTATCAATTCGGGTCTCTCAAACCTTCCAGTTGGGGGGCTTTTCTGGGGGGGAAGGGGTGGCACTTAGTTTTTAACCTGTAAAATTGTACCCGGGCATAAGGCACATTTAATATCTTGCCTACTGGGAATCCACATAGGGGCTCACAGACATAAAGGGGTGCAGAGAAAAAGACAAACGTAGGGGGGAGTTTTATATGCCATCTTCAGCCAAGGAATAAGATAGGGACATGGGAGGTCAATCCAGAAGAGGATTATTCACAGGAAAATAAGAAAAGCTGAGCGGATGTTTGGTAGATATTTGTCCTGCCATACAGATAGGTCACAAAAATTTATTTTCTGGTAATAACTCATTTAATAACTCATGGTAATAACTCCCCATTTAAATTCTTTTAGGTAGTTAAGACATACGAAAGTTTTCTCTTGAACCTGCAGGTTCTTCCATTGCCTTCAACTCAATCCATTTGACACCGTGGTGAGGTCTTTTCTGCATCCCTTCACTGTTAAATCCTAATTTTATTGAAAATGATACTTAATTCCTTACTTTATTGCACACAACGTAAAATTATTAAAAGAATTAAGTAACAACTATTTATACAGGTAATTGATTGATTTTATTTGATGTTATACAAGAGACAGAGCCAAAAAAGAGTGTAACAAAACATGACCCTGGCATTTCTCTTGCAAAATTAGAAATTGAGACACTTTCACTACATTTTCTTATATCTACATATTTTAGTACACAAAAGTTATTGCTTTAACAACAATTCTTGAAAACACAAGTATTGTCAAAGCCTGTTATTTTAGTTTTTATGACGCAAATGCTTTAATTCTTCTTTAATGATATGTGGAAATGAAATGTTTTATCTTCTGAATATTTTAGCTGAAAGCTATTTTCACACATTAACAACAGATGGTTTCTAGGAACCAAATGGTGAATATATGTTAAAAAGAAAAAAACAGCTGGTTCTTTTAAGTTATTCCTGTATGTAAATACCAATTATTAGCAGGAAACTTTTAACCATCAACTTAAAAGATTATACTTTCTGTGTGAACTGATTTTGTTTGTCCTTGTCTCATCTTTACTGCCAGAAGTAGAAGCTTGTGTGCACCATTAGACTACAAACTCATTATGAAGCATGCAACTCTTGAGTCTTCAGGGTTTTGTTGTCATCATCAAAACATTGTAAATAAGCATTGCTATAAAATATTCATCTCCATTAATGAAAGGGAGATTTTAAAATCTTTTTCCTTTTAGATCAAGATTTTGAGGACAAAAGGGGTTCTTTGTTACTCTGAACAGCTTGATATAGATGATAATTTTTTGAGAATAATTTTATGTTGCTTTACAACTAGCAAAGGACTTTTTCAAACCCATGACCTAAATTGATCCTCATAATAGTGAAAAAAGGCAGAAGTGTTATGTTCTTTCCCCATGTGAAAACCTAGGTTTACTATACTGTCAGGCTAGAAATTCTGAATGCAAGAAGCCTTATCTTCTTAGACACACCCTATTTCTAGTGCCATATATAAGCAAGGGAAAATATTTTCAGTAGTTACCTTTGGAAGGTGTATTCCTTTTAAATTCTGTGCTAACCTCTCCTGTCAGGAAATCCAAGTAATTCTTCATTCACAAATAGTTCAATATCCACAACATCTCAAACACTGTGTAAAGCAATGTAAACATTAAAAATTAATGTTTCTCACTCTTAATTTATGAATGATTTATTACAAAATATCCTTATGATTTTTCTAGACGAGGTCTGAATCAAATATTCCCAAAGCTGAGGATGACAAATAATTGAGCACTTAATAGTATAGTAGTTAAAAAAGAACACATACTAAATTTGAAGCAACAGAGGCCAAGGTTCAAATGTCAGTCCATGCCTTCACTGTTGCCTTGCATAAATTTTATAGTCCCTCTGAACCTTCATTTTCTTATCTATAAAATGGCTATAAAACATGTATCTATAAAATGGCTATAAAACATGTTATTACAAAAATAAGCACAGCTAAGTACTCTGTGTGTATCTGCTTAAAATACGTGTTTTTAATTTTAAATAAAAAAATTGTTAAATTGTTTCTTTACAGTTTCGGCTTTTTCGGTTGTCATGTAAATGGCAGCAAATTGTATGTAGCCTTTTGTGTCTGCCTTCTTTCACTTAGCCAAATTGAGTTTCACCCATATTGTTAGGTACGTTCTCTTTGAGTTTCACCCATATTGTTAGGTATGTTCTCTTTGTTCCTTATTAGTGCCTTCTTTTCCCTGTTCCCTGTCTGCTTAATTTTCAAGTGTAAATTCTGTGTGGTGTCCAAAAGGAACACTGTTGTTCAGTCTTGCCTCATAATGTCCATAGAGATTGCAATAGTGTCTCTCCTCATCCCTGGGCAAAGTCCTGAGGTAGGCTCTGCATACATCTTCCTGAATGCCATGTGTCCTGTACTTCCCTCGGGCCTTCTCATTTCATTTTTTTGAGACAAACTCAGAATAACAATTCTTCCTGCATGTATCTCATCTCTTCCCTCCATTGTTGTCTACATGCTAAACTGCTTCCTGTCTAGACATGAGGTGGTTATCTCAGTGAGGTCCAGCTGGATGAGTCCAGTTTCCCTTTTCTGCCCAGGATCTACTTTCTTATAATGGACAGATGAAATTCCCTGGGCCAGAGAGCAATTCATGAATAGTCAAACCACCCTGCATTCATTGCTTTAAAAGGTATAACTTGCAAGGAACCAAAAATCTTAATTTCCATTAAAGGCTTTCAGAACTTTATCTTTTTAATCCTTTCTCCCCCATTCCCCCAGACTTAAGAAATAGCACTTCATTTGTTTGAATCTGCTGGGTTTTGTAAGCATTTTGCTTTGTTGAACCATGTGCTACATATATTTGAAGAGTACTAAGATTAAGAACACTAAGATTTAGAGCAACATAGCACTGGAAAACAATAGTAGTGGCTGAAGGTCAAGGACTCAGTATACTTCCAGTACAACATCTTGATGCCTTTACTGTTTCTCATTGGAGGTTATGATTATAAAACATCTAAGATCATTTTTGTACATATCATTTGATAGTCATATACTCATGTCGCTGGAATATGAACATAAAAGTAGAATTGCCAAGTTCTCAGTGTAGACATATGTTTAGCTATAGAAGAAATTGTGTTTTCCAAAGTAACTGTAGCATTTTTTTTTACTGTAAAAGGTAATCCTTTTTTTACTTTCTATTTGTTTGTTTGTTTATTTATTTATATCCTTTACATCATTGTGTATTCCCTGTAGGTTTCTCACTACCAATTCACCCGTGAACCATCACCATAGTCCCTTGTGCACTTTTCTCCTGTTTTGGTCCCTCTTCCTCCCTCTTCCCTACAGAATGTCTCTTATATGGTTGCCTGCTAGTTTTTGTTCCTGTTTTGTGTGTTAATTTCTACTTCTGATCTCTTATTTGTCTCCACTATATTCCTCCTAGAAGTGAAACCATTTGATATTTTTCTTTCTCCTCCTGGCTTATTTTGCTGAGCATGATCCCTTCTACTCCATCCATGTTGCTGTGAATTGCATTAGTTTATCATTTTTGATTCCTGAATAGTATTCCATTGTATAAATGTACCACACACAACTGTAGCATTTTTTTATTCCCACAATGTATGAGAGTTCCAGTTGTTATAGTCCTTATAATACCTGGTAGTCTCTCTGTTTTTGATTTGAGCCTCCTTGTTAGTATGTAGTTGTAAATCACCTTGGCTTATTTGCATTTCCCTAAGGACTAATGATGGTCAGCACATTTTCACTTGCTTATTGGCCACTTAAATAGTTCCTTTTATCAATTGTCATAGACAAGATATTTTTGTTTTCATTTTAAAAGTGTTTTTCCCATTTCTTTTTGATTTGCAAAGTTCTTTCTATATGCTAAGTATGAAGTCCTTTGTTAGATATACATAATAGGTATCTTCTCCAAGTCCATGGATTATCCTTTCCCTTTCTTAATGTGTCTTTTTATGAACAGTTCTTGATTTTAATGGTCTAATAGTTTTTTGTTTTTTTTTAATGGATAGTGCTTTTGTGTCCTCTTGAAGAAATCTTATCCCAAGATTTTGAAGACCTTTTCCTGTGTTTACTCCCAAAAGCTTTATGGTTTACCTTTTACATTTACATTAATTATTTATTTGGATTAATATTGTAGGAGAGTTAGGTAACTGAGTAAAAGTCTTTTTTTTTTCCCTATGCTGATGTCCATTTATTCCAGCCTCATTTATTGAAAAAAAAAATCTCTTCCTCCATAGTCTCATGCCTTAGTTGCAGATTAATTGTTTACCTGTGGATCTAATTGTGGACACCATATTCTGTCTCATTGACCTCTTTGTCTGTCATTATGGCAATACCTAATTGTTTAATTCAACTTAGTTTTATAGAAGGTCTTAAAAATTGGACATAATTTTTTGAAATGTTCTAGAAACTGATAAACTAATTTTTTGATTTGGGGGATATAGCCATCCATTATAAAATAAAAAATCATATATTTAATTGAAAATGAATTAAACTTAGAACAACTTTAATTGCTTTGTAATCTTTGCAGAATTAACCTATTTTTTTAGATTGTGATAGGACATGATTAGCTTTGCAGAGCATTTGCTTTTAAAATGGCCTCCCCTTTATGCTAGTTTAAGATTAAGGCATGTTAGATATATACTGATATGCTCACTAGAGTCTACGAAAAGATTAGACTGATAATTATGGAATGTGCAAAGTGCTGTACCATTGGGAAAGAGACTCAATAACCCATTTCAGTCTCAGTTATAGGCATAGTCCTTTCTGCTTTGTTCTAATATTCTCTGTAGTATCCTCCCTTTTTGCTTCATCCCTAGATCTTCTAGTGGTCAGCAACATCAATATTGTTTTTAGAAATTCAAAATTTTAAACATTTTTTTTGTTTTAAGATTCATTCATTTATACAAGCTGGGGTATAGGCCAGAGGTGCAGGGCAGCGAGAGGGCCCACCAGAGACAGAGTGGGGAGCAGAACAGGCAGACCAGAAACACACTGCTGAGGAGAGCAGCCTGCGAGGCAGGAGAGGTCCGCCCCGCCATGTGGGATTCTCCCTGGCCGGGCCTCGAACCCACATCACGAGCTGCCGACAGCTCCACAGCGCAGTGCTCAACCGCTGTGCCATCAGGGAGGCCCAAAATTTTGAACATTTTTAATCTGTCAGTTCAAACAGGATACTGAAGATATAATCTATCGGATTTTAAAGAAAATTTAACAGAGCTCCAATTTATAGACATGTAAATGGGGTCAAAGAAACCAGCATGACTTCTGAAAACTAGCAATTGAAGGATATAGTTAGCACCTCTAGGGTTTTGAAGCTGCAAAGAGAAGAAATGGTGGTATAGACTTCCAGTAAGAACTAGAGACAAAGAAGACCTATTGCCTAACGGGCTATAATTTAAAGGTTTGCCTGACCCTTTTTTTCCTTTTGCGTGCATGCGTGCGTGCGTGTATGTGTGCGTGCTACAAGAATTGGGTTGTAGACCAGAAGTGTGGGGGTGAGAAGATTCACCAGAGACAGAGTGGGCATCAGAACAGGCAAATTACTGAACTACACTGCTTAAAGGAGCATGGGGCAAGACAGGTGGGTTAGGTGCGCCTTGTGGGTTAGCTCCCTGAACGGCCAGGGATTGAACTCAGGCCATAGTGGTGATAGCGCTGAGACTTAACCCTTATACCACCAGGGAGGACCTACCCTGCTTGCTTTCTTCTGGATTTTGATTTGCCTTCTATTACTTCCTATTGGACAAGTCCAACAGGAAATGATAAATGCAGTTTGTAAGGGTCAACCACCTAGGGCACAGAAGTAAGGAGAGAAAGCCAAAATTGGATCTGGATGGATGAGAGAAGTGGTAAAAGGAATAACCAGTACATAGTACTTCCTTTTGGCTGAAATAAAGTTTTTTTTTTCTTTTTAATGTTTTCCCATATTAGGCTCTAAAATAGAAAAATTTTATTTTTTGTGTTTATTTTGGTCAGTGCAGCCATATTTTTCTTCACAGCATATGGAAAGTATGAACAAGATAATACTCATTTTTGTTAAAGAAAAAGCAGCTTACCAGTAGTTCAAAAGAATATAATGAGAACTAACATAGCTAAATATTTTCTCTTTTATTATTTGAACATTTCCAAAGTATATCTTTCTCCTAAATGATTTGAATAGGCGTTTATTTGCATTTTGTAATAACCATGAATATATGTAGAAGTTATATCTTCTCTTTATAACCTATCGTTTTTTTAAATGTCACATAATAGGACCATTCTATAAAGGAACATTTCAGCTAATGGTAATGAGAGACTTTTAAGCAAAACTTTTTGAGTGTACTTTTCATTTCCTTTTTTCTCAGCATGTGGAAATTTTTCAGAATTTCTTATCACATGGAAAGAGACAAGATAATTTGTCATGATTTTTCTCAAAAATAGCACTTGAATATTTTAGTTCATATACATCATGCTGTTCCTTTTTTTATACTACAATTAACTCCCTCACAGATAATATTCTGGGAATGTGCAGCTCACATGTAAGCAGAAATATGATAGAAGCCTGAACTGAAATAGCAACTGAATTAGCTAATCATTTAACTTATGTATTTAAATACCTTTTACCTAGGTTCACGATGGTTCGTAGTGGAAAAAATGGTGACCTTCATCTTAAACAGATTGCATATTATAAGCGGACTGGTGAATATCATCCAACTACATTACCAAGTGAGAGAAGTGGTATAAGAAGAGCAGCAAAAAAATTTGTCTTTAGAGGTAAAATTGATGTCTCCAGATCTTGAGTATAGAGTCCAAATAAACGCCTCTCTTTATGTAGACCCCTCTCTTTATGTGTTCTTTGTGGAATCCTGAGAATTTCTGGAGTAATTAGTTACTGCTTCACAATTACCAGTTAAACTGATGAAGCCATTTAGTCAAAAGCAAAATAGAAATCATACTGAAGTTAGCTGGAGGTTAAGCATGAAAAGGACACTATCATTGGTAGAAAATGGTTTTATGAAAAAAAAACAAAAAACAAAAAATATTTATTTCTATGGTTCCCCCCCCCACTGCCATTAAATATTCTCAGAATTACCTTTATTTTTGGACCCTAAATCTCCCTGAGTGGATAAAATAATTAAAGACAGTGAAATATGTTTCTTGAAATGTTATAATTATGTTTCCCTTTCTCCTCCTCCTTCTAAGGAGAATAGAGATTTTGGGTATGCTCAGTAAGAACAACTGTCAGCAGATAACTAAATGAATGTTGGCATTATTAAAAGGAGTTTTCCCTGTATGTCCAGAATCAGTCTTTCCTCAAAGCAGGCTAAGAAAATTCTAAGATAATAAATACCTGTTCATTTCTCACTGTGTACATTCCCTCCAAAAACTGCCTTGCATATAGGCAAACCTGTTACCTCTTAGACTAAAGTGAAGATTCATTTATTCATTTATTTAAATAATTTTTGCAACCAGTGACTGAATTCCTAGTGTGTACCAATTACAGTTTAAGCCTTGGGGATATATTGCCTTCAATTTGCTTACCTTCTAATTCAAATAAGAAATGTTCCACTCAGTATATGCTTAATCATTGCATTAATAGCTTAATGTATATTCTAGAGTTTGAATAGCTACCTCATCCACAGTGGAAAGGTGGTGATTCTCTCCCTATCTAGTTGCATGCCAGAGGTAGACTCTTCTCAGATTTCCTCTAAAGGAAAACTGAGAACTATCTTGAAGATTAATGTTTCTAGCTTTACTATCCAATCTCCATCTCAAATCCAGAAAATTTTAGGCAGAGTGGTTGCTTACAAAAAAGCAGTTGTGATGAAATACTATTTTGGAAAATTCTGTTCCAGTTGCTTATCTGCACATAATTCATTTGTTAATTTGTGCCATTTTTATATGATTATTTTTCTATTTTGAGTACCTCCATGGAAAAGTAGTTGCATATTTCCATAGTTACCACTCATTTGGTGAATAAGCGAGCTCTGCTTGTATTGATAGCTACAAAAATACTAGCACTCCTTCTATCTATTCAGTGCTAGCTAAGGACTTTTCATATTGCATGGTAGCATCATTAAAAAGAAATATTTTGTCTTAGAGTGGAAAAGGTTTAAAAAACAAAACTTGTAATTGGAAGATTAGGCTAAGATTATCTTAAAACTCTATAGATCTCAAAAAATTGCAATTATATCTTTTTTGTATCATTTATTGCAGAAAAAAAGCTGTATTATGTTGGAAAAGACAGAAAACAAAATCGTTTGGTAATTGTTTCAGAAGAAGAAAAAAAGAAAGTCCTAAGAGAATGTCATGAAAATGACACTGGAGCTCATCATGGCATATCCAGAACCCTTACACTAGTGGAATCCAATTACTATTGGACTTCTGTGACCAATGATGTCAAACAGTGGGTATGGCTTATTATATATTTAGAGTATTTTGAATAATGTATTTATAGTAGATAGCAAAATTCAATATTGCTCCAGTCTAAGTCTCACCTTTCATTAGCTACTTTTTCTGTGGCTAGTTTTGTATAAAAACATTTAAAGGGAGTTTTAATTCTCTTCAAAATTCTTTGCAAATCACTAAAGTATAATTCGAGCTAGAATGAAGCATTGTTAAATACCATGTTTAGATAAAGATTATTTAGAAAGATTTTTATTACTAAACTCTTTTGTATAGACAAAATTGAAGTATAATTGAAATTCTTTTGACTAAATCATTATCTCTTTGATGACAGTCATATAATCTTTCTTGAGAGGAGAATATGTTCATAATATTTGTAATATACCTATATTTGTAATAGGCCCACGTGTGCTCTCATTGTGCCTATTTCATCTTTTAATAAAAAATGCCAAATATGACAGAAAGCCAAAATCAACTAAGTGCAAAATCCAGTTGTGAAAATAAGGAAATTAACCTGAGTTTTGTAACTTTATAACCCTTTGAGATCTTTAGTGTCTTCTAATAGAAACCTCATGTAGGAATTCTGAGATTCTTGCTGATAAGTCAGCTGACCCCCCACTCTTTCTAGTGTACTCTATATGGCAAATTGTAGGGCTCCCTTGGTATTTATGTGAGACCGTTTTCACAATTATGGTAGTGTATCAGAAAGACTTATTTCAGGTTTAAAGATTAAACTGACATTTAACTAAGTATCATTTGTGAGTTAATGTGCTTATGAGGCTATGCAGGTATTTCAAAGACCTTGATAATTGTATTTGCCTTTAGAATCTGCTATACATTTCTTTACAAATATTCCAGGAAATTTTTGTCATTATTTGAGAATGTATATGATTTTTGTAAACAATTAGAAGTTATTTGTGATGAAAACTAGTGCATAAATCAAAAAAATTAAGGTTTTAATCAAAAGTGATTTTTCTCCTTCTCCCTCCCTGCCATTCACTCTAGTAACAGATATTTTTACAAAGTCTAGGAATTATTTTTTCTGTACTTTGCCAGTTTGTTTTCTTTGGTTATTTCCACAAATAGTTGAAAGCATCTAATGTCTTCATTTTCTGGCTCATTTCACTTAGCGTAATTACCTCAGGATCCACCCATTTTGTCCCAGAAGGTACTATTTCATCTTTTTAAATAACTGATTAAGTAGTCCATTGAGTAACTATTCCACAGTTTCTTTACCCAGTCATCTGTCATTGGGTGCTTAGGTTGTTTCCAGAAATTAGTTATTTTGAAGAATGTTATTATGAATTTAAGAGTGCATAATTTTTGCTATTACAGTTTTCATGTTCTTTAGGTGAATATCTGTCAGTGGTGTTGCTGAACTACATGGTATTTCCATTTTTATGTTTTTAATACTGTTTTTGAAACAGGTTGCACTAAATTATATTTCCACCAATAATAGATGATTGTTTCGTTTTTCTCCACATCCTTGCCAGCATTTGTTGCTTATGGTATTTTTTGATATGGCCATTCTCACAGAGGTGAGATGAGAGCTCATTGTGGAGTTTTGATTTGCATTTCCCTTACAATTAATGTTGAACATTTTTTCATGTGTTTATAGACCATTTGAATGACTTCGTTAGTGAAATGTCTGTTCATGCCTTTTGCCCATCTTTATTGGAGTTTTTGGTTTTTTGTTGTTGAGCTATATGACGTTATGTATTTTGAAAATACTCCCCTTGTTGAACATGCCAGTATCTTCTCCCAGTCCATAGGTTGCCTTTTTGCTTTTGTGGTTCTTTTCTTTCAAGGTCCAAGATCTTTTTGGTTTGATAGGTCCATTTGTTTATTTTTGCTTTTGTTTCCCTTGACATTGGAATTGTGTTTCCAAATGTATTGCTGAGGTTGACATCCTGCATTGTGTCACCTCTTTATGTATTTTATGGTTTCATGTCTTATATTCAAATATTTAATTCTTTCCAAAGTAGCTGTCATGTAATAAGATTGGTTTTAAGATTTTGTTTACGAGTTGATTTGAAATTAGTTTCCAAGATGTTCTTCCAGAAATATCTTGATCAATGGCATTTGTAAGTAGATCAGTTGATCTTATCTCACTCAAATGAAAGCTCTTTGACAGTATGAGGACTTTTTTGTTCATTTTCTGAAATTTTTAAACATTGTTTGAATAAGGCTGTGTTTTAATTATTGTTGAAATTCATGAATGAATGAACTTAACTGGAGTGATAACTGTAAAAGGAACACACTTGCATTTAGAAATTATTATGTTTATATACTGATTTTAAATTTAGCAAACTTGTTCTTAAAATCTGTTATTGCCTGTAAACCAGAATTCTGTTCCCTGTAAATAACACCCCATACGATAATCACTGAATATTAGTAACAAGTATTAATTTCCTTATTTTAAATAGAAAATTTATTTAATTTTGAAAATAGACACAAAATTTCTCCTTAAGTTACAGTTATCTACTAACCATTCTAAAGTTCAGATTCATAAGACTTCTTTTTATTGTGTGAACCACATTAACTTTTTTTTATCTTTTCTTTATTGTGTGCCTGTTTTTTAGGTATATGCTTGCCAGCATTGCCAAGTTGCAAAAAGTACAGTTGTTCTAGCACATAAACAACACCTTCTCAAGGTGGAAAATCCATGGAGTATAGTTACTGTTGATCTGATGGGCCCATTTCATACAAGCAACAGAAGTCATGTATATGCTATAATTATGACAGATTTGTTCACAAAATGGGTTGTGATTTTGCCTTTATCTGATGTTTCAGCATCAGAAATTTCTAAAGCTATTATCAATATAGTTTTCTTGTATGGACTGCCTCAGAAAATAATAATGGACCAAAGAGATGAGTTTATTCATCAGGTAAGACAGACACACTACTTTAAGTTGAGTAGCATATTTTATTTTCCTTTCAGTGCCCAACACACCTGTGTATTATAGAGTGCTTAATAAGTTTAGCTAAATTGCTACATCTATAGAGGTTTTATATTGTATGGTACAAAGATAGTTAGGCTGGAAATTAAGAGACCAAGATTTTAGTGGTTATTATACCACTAAGTAATTGTAAACCTGTTGTCAGGTTTCCTCAAACTAAAAGGAGGAAATTGAGTTAAATAATCTTTGTTTATTTCGGGCTTAAAAAGTCTTTTCATTTTATATAGAGGGAGAATTGACTAAATGGAGAAATACATTATGTTCTGAATGAGAATATTCAATATTGAAAGGTATCAGTTTTTCTCAAATCAAAATTATATAATTATTAATGAATTTCTAATCAACATTAAAAAGGAGGGAACTTTTCCCTTTCTTCTGGCCTTTTAAAGACTAAAGTTAACCTGAAAAAATAAGCAGGTAGGAATATATATGAAAATTCTTTAAAAGAATGCATTATCTACTGTACTTAAGGCATATTTAAAAATTTTTGTAATCGACAGAGTACCAATATAAGAAAAAAATCAGTGATAGCCAAACTGTCTTTACCCATAACATATCTCAGTACAGTAGAAATACCTATGGTTGTATTTATTAAATAGTTAAGTCCATTATGAAGAGATTCCTAAGATTGTCTCAAGGTTTAATGATTCACTAGGAGAACTTAGCATGGGTAAGATTTATTACAGTAAAAGGATATACAGCAAAATCAACAGAAATAGCTTATGGTAAAAAGTCCAGGGGAAACCAGGTACAAATTTCCAAGATATTCTCTCAATGTAATCATAGTGTATGTTTAATTCTCCCAGTAGCAAGTTGTAATCACACATGTCTCCCAGGGAATCTCAGTAGAGACTCAGTATCTTGGATTTTTTGAGGGGGCTAGTCACATAGGCATCCCCTTCTTGGCATATACCAAAATTCTAGACTCCTAAAAGAAAGTTATTTAATATAAACCACTCTGTTAGTGCAAACAGTTTATATGGTCTGTTTAGGCAGAGTAGCCATGCTTATTATTTAGGGATTTAGTAGAAACCCTGCCAGGTCCATGTTTCTAAACTCTAGCCAAGGTCCAACCTTGTTGGCAGGTCTCTTAAAGGATAGCAACCTCAGGTCTGCTATATTAACTGTATTGCATTGGTCTAAACAATTTAATAAGATCTTAAACAGTTATTTAGAAAAGAGTGTTCACAAATTTAAGGAAAAATATTTTTATGTCACTCTTAATCGCAATTGCTTACTAATGGGAAATGTATGCATATTAATCACTACTCAGTTTCTAAAACCTTGGGATCAGATAGCTGTCTTCATTTTCTGTTTCACATTGATAATTGCAGCATCCTCTGAAAAAAACAGTTCTGTAAAGATACATTGTCATCAAAAGTAATGTCACCTTATCTAATGTTAAAACTATAACCTCCTTATGCTACTCATTTTCGGAGTGTCCAGTAGATGTTAAGGGAGCCCCTTGGCACAGAATTTGGTTAAAATAGGAATGCTAGCACATCACAAATGAGTGGGAAAAGATTAGTTAATACATTTAACAGCATTGATAACAGTTTTCTTATTGCTTCTGATTTCTCTAATGTGGTTTTGAGTTCCATATACTAAAATTGTTTTCAGTTAAATTACAGAATTTTCAGTTTTTTAAATTGAAACAAAAATAATATGGTTATCTTTTTAGTTTTTCTAAGTCTCTGGAGATGGAGGTAACATCCTAACTTAAAGTGGTATGGATTTCAGTGGAAAACATCACCAAATTTGGCTACATGAAAATGATGTGATAAAAAAACCAAAACATAGGGTTAAGGAATAAGCCAACAAAAATTAAGTAAATTCATGCAGAAAGAGGCTACTGTCTTTACCATAAAAGACTCAAATTTTAAAAATTAGTCAATGGTAAAAAATTTCACAAGAGCCAATAAAAGTAATAAATACAGAAAAATGTTCAAACTCAGTATTAATGAGTAATGCATGTTAAGTAATGCATCATTTTTACTTACCTGATCAACAAAAATAAGAGTAATACCAAATAGACTATAGGTAGAATGATAATAGTCTTACATTACTGGTAACATAGGATCTTGAAATTATCTCATTTGTAAAGCAGCTGGCTAAATGTCCGTTAACAGCCGTACAGATATTTTTTTGTCATATATATATTTTTATTATGCTATTTACCACTATCCTATTTATATTAGTGAGAGACAAAGCAACCTAAATATCGAAAAAAAAAAAAAAGTCAGAAAATAGGTCTGGTCACATGATGAAATATTTTGTAACCTTAAAAATGATGTTTAGAAGGAAAAGGCAATAACATGGATAATGTTTACAATATGTTAAAAATCTGGGTAAATAATTTTATTATGTGTTACATATACATATATTTTACATTAGAACTAAGTAAAAATAGTTATAGAAAACTGAAATACAAAATCATAAGGTTAACCTTGGAGTTTTTATTTTGAAAAGTGTTGAGAATATAAATTTTTTTAATTTTTCAATTTATATGTATTATCATTATGTTGCCTTTATAACTTTTAATGATTAAAATATGCATAATCATCTGTTACTTTTGTGATACACTAATGCTCAGCAATAACTGGTTCTCCTAGCCTTCCAAACAGAAGGTTGTCCTTCTAGCCTTTTACAGGAGAACAAGCCCAAATAACCAGATCTGGCCAGCAGAATTAAGTGGATGAATGTGTGTCACTTTCAGCCAAAAGCAGTGACAGCATCATGCTCAGTTTTTTAATCTGGTCTTATTGCTTCTTTGGTATTATTGACTGAGTAGTCCAGATATTACAGTGTAGTATGGTGGACTTCTCTTATCCAGGGTGGCTGAAGCACCTAGTGAAGAAGTGCCTTGGAAAGATACTGCAAACTGCATAAACTCTCCATAACTATCACGTTATGCCCTTGAGACCTGATTGTGATTGTAACTGCAGCATTATCTTGCTGATTTTAACTGCAGAGATCTACAAAATGGAGTGTGTAAGACAATTCAGTTTTTGGGCTAATGACATTAGACCTTCTCTTTATATTTCTTTTGTATCTAATAAGAAAGAAATGAACCTATTTACTAATAATGTATACAGGTTGATTATGGCATTCTGAATCAACAAGGTAGATGTTTGTGCGTCACACACAGTATATGAAGGTATCCTGAGAGAAAAGTGAAAATGAGAAATCTACAATGATTCTCTCTCTCATTCTTTCTGTTTTAGTAGTAGTTGAATTTATGGATATCATTTAATTTTCATCAGACTTCTCACCAAAGAACAGCTAGGCAGCTTAAATTTCTTGCAGTGAAACAAGATAATACTATTAACACAGTCACTATCAACCACAAGAAGGTAGTAGAGCTGATACGTCTACTTCTAGTACTAACTCTCTCAGATACATTAATGAGATGAAAAGAAATATGGGCAAACCATCTCTGATAGGAAATTGCCCTCCAAAATTCAAAATTATCAGGAAATTATTTGAAATACTGATTCACTTCCACTTTTATTAATAAAAACCCTCACCCAAAATGTATATAGTGTTTCAAGATATTGGATGATAGTATGAAATCATCATTCACCAGCAGTTTTCCCAGTCATTTTTAAAGTCACGTGATAATTCAGGAGTTTGAAAATTTTACAAAAGGTAACAATAAATATAAACCTCTTGTGGGGGCCTCCCTGGTGGCGCAGCGGTTGAGCGCTGCGCTGTGGAGCTGTCGGCAGCGCGCTGAGAGTTCGACGCCCAGCTGGGGGGAATCCCACATGGTGCGGCAGACCTCTCCTGCCTCACCCGCTGCTCCCCTCAGCAGTGTATTTCTGATCTGCCTGTTCTGCTCCCCACTCTGTCTCTGGTGAACCCTCTCGCCGCCCCACGCCTCTGGCCTGTACCCCAGCTTGTATGCATAAATAAATAAATCTTT